>JAODTR010006699.1:0-10656 GCA_025399935.1 Amblyopsis rosae | reverse complement strand
TTCAGCACCTTGTTGAATCAATGCCACGTAGAATTAAGGCAGTTCTGAAGGCGAAAGGGGGCCAAACACAGTATTAGAATGGTGTTCCTAATAATCCTTTAGGTGAGTGTATGTCCACACTATACTTTTGCAAGCACAGGACCTTCATCTAGGTTGGAGGCCACCGGGAAGGAACACCTTTTATCACTGCCCAAGACAGTACACTAGCTGAACAAAATATTGCATTCCACGGGTGCAAAATATAAAAGCCAGAAGGAATCCCACACTGGGATTTCTGCTGGTACCAGGGCCTGATATTAATTAATGCTTCAGCAGATCCTGAGGAGACAGGAAAAAAATGATGCAGATCATTCTGAAAGTTACCTCATTATAGTGTTAGAAAATACTCTGCTAGAGAGGGAAGATTATCTGCCAGATCAGGAAGGATTGAAGCAGCCATGATGCTGGCTGAGTAATGCTCCGGACTTGGGTTAAGTGGCCACAGCCAGTCCTACAGAACCAGCTGGAGGCAGACCAGCTCTGAGTTTACTGGAGCCGCTGAACACTTTACACTTTATAATAGTAATATTGACAGATGGCTGCACTAAAAAGCTTTGGGGAGTGGATGTGTGACCCAAGTAGTATGTGGGACTGTGTTCCTCTCTGTATGACATTGTTGTAGTGAATAGCCTAGCAAACCAATCCCAAAACACAGAAGAGGGTAGCTGATTGTAAATGATTTACAATGATATTGATACAATAATCAGTAATGATGTCAATCTTGCTGAATAAATCCCTCTGAACTATATACATTAATGCAATGTTGAAGAACTAATCCTAACACTACTATGAACTGAATATAGCAGAGGGTGTTGGGAGAGTAGTAGGACTTTATGAGACAAGACTAGAGATTCACCAATTGGTCGATGTCCGAATTTGGCCAGTGACGGAAATCGACCAGTTTTTAACTTATCCGGTCGATTAGCCAATTATGCTATAAATCACATAGTGATTATCATTATTATAGTGATAATGATAATGTGACCAGATACCCCGTGTTTCACCACAATAAAAAAAATAATACTGTAATGTTTCCACATACAAGTCGGAGCCAAACCAAATGTATGAAACCGTTCAGTAAAGCAACAATTCTCATCAAAAACAAACATGACATACAGTAGCAATCGTGAATTCAACACTGATTTTTCTATTGTCAGTGCTGTTGCTACATTGTATTGTAGCCTTACCATTAAACAAACTTTAAATCAACCCACCACTATCCTGCTCATTATTAGCCTTTTTATACTTGAGCTGGTCAATTAAACACTAGAAGCGCCGTGGCCATAATACCTACTAACGAGGGGGATCAGCAGACCACCTAGTCTTCACACATGATGCTGTTACTGAAACATAATTATCGCTAGATGGTGCTTCTTGCACAGACTGAGCCAATGGTTTGGTCATAAACTTGCATTTGGCAGATCTTCAATGGAAAAGATTGTTGTCTAGCCATTTAATCATCAAGCAAAATGTTTTGATGATTTATTTAGGCTATTGAAATTTGTGGCAAACATGTTTCCAAATTCTGGCAGAAGGTATGATCAAACTCGACTGAGAACCATCTGAACAAGATGGGCAAGACTCAAACATTTCTTTTTTTATCAAAATTTTCCTGTTTTGGATAATGTGTTAGTTAGACTGTATTGATTTGTATGTCACCAACATGATGTGAGCACCGCAGTTAGTGTATAAATGTGTAGAGGACTCTATCAAGCATGTCTGTTGACAAAAGGTCATTGCGCCGTTTGAGGCATGCATTTCATAATTGCAAATGAATATACATGCACAGTAATACTTTCCAACTAATCTCTATAAAATATTGCTGATTATATTTTCGCTCTGTCTGAACAACTATAGTTGGCTGTTTTACAACTGTATTAAAGCTTAGGCCTGAGGATGTGATGATGTAGCCTAAAGGAATATAAAAACATTTATTTTCAGATATGTTAATTATGCCAACGAATTGTCACAAAGTACATATGGTTGTCTATTTAAAAGATAAATGTTCAAGTCAACAATGTTGCAGTTGTAATATTTAGTTTTATGTGTAACTGGTCAGTGAAGGACAGTTTTCGTCTCGCACAATATAAGTCACAAAAATAATGCTTTCTTCGGCTTGTGGCGCGAGAACGTCATGGCGTCACTTACACGACTTATCGGTTTGTAGTCTTACTAATTACGTATTTTCACAGTCTTATACTTCAACAAACTGCAACTTTCTTAACACTTAACCATACATATTTTTTCTGAACTAAGGTCCCATAATATGTAAGTGACTAACTTTGGATAAAAGCGCTATATAAATGCACCCATTTACTTAGGCTCTCTATAATTATATTCAGCTGTTCGAATCGGGTCTTAAAGCTGAACACACAAACACTTTCCCATATTAGCTACCTCATCATCACTGCTAGCTAAAGCTAACAAGTGAACTTCTACAACGTTTGTTCGACAAGTCACTAGCAAAACTAGTTATGCTTGTATGGTTAGACAGCCAGCATTTCAATTGTACTGCACGTTTGTGCAGTTAAAAGTTAAAACCTGTTTAGAGTTCACTCACATGAGCTTCAGTACGTACGCAGTCACAGTATGACCTCTATACATAATTTGATATGGCTATTAATCTAAATAGGAAGTAAAAAAAACAAATCTGCATAACCGTTCAATATACATTTAATTTAAAATTAGGTTTGCATATGTAGACATAATATAGAGATTACCATACAATGAAAACAAATGAAAAACAAAATACAAAAGGTGAATGATTGCATATCGGTGATGCATTATACTTGCCCTTAATAGAATTTCGACTCCGTTCCCAAAATTGTGGCTGTGATGCTAAATATTTTAACTTAGGAGCACATGTGCTCCTTGGAGGGAAAGTCAAAGTGGAGTCAAGATTTTCCAAAAATGAAAAATATGCCATGACATACATTATTATTTTTAGTTGTGCGTAGGGTAGTTGCACACACACACACACACAAACACGCTTTCACGCAGGGTGAGTTGTACAAAACACTAGATGGCTACAGTAAGGCTTATCATCTGACCATACCGTCAAATACAGTGACAGGTCAGGATACACTGAATCAGATTGTATAGTGGTATTGGGTGTTTAAACCCAGAGATGATAGTGGTAAGGCTTGCAATGTGATCTGAATTCTACTTTGCCTCAGACGCGGTATATATTAAGAGGGAGAGCAGAAAATATTAAACAGACAATGATATAGCCATACTGTAACAGAATAAACTGTAGTATGGAACAGACCACTAATGTAGTTCCTATAGTTCTAATATCCCGTACCAATGTCCCCTCCACTCGCGAAAAAAGACCCCGAGGTACTTGAACTCCTTCACTTGGGATAAGGACTCATTCCCTACCCGGAGTAGGCACTCCATCAGTTTCCTGCTGAGAACCATGGCCTCAGATTTTGCGGTGCTAATCCTCATCCCAGCCGCTTCACACTCGGCTGTGAACCGATACAGTGAGTGCTGGAGGTCACAGACCGATGATGCAACCAGGACCACGTCATCTGAAAAAAGCAGTGATGAGATCACCAGTTCACCGAACCGCAACCCCTCCCCGCCATGACTACTGTTCATGAATATCACAAAAAAGATTGGTGATAACAACCCCCACCTGAAACGAGTCTGATTTACTGCAGAGAATCTGAACACAGCTCACGCTTTGGGCATACAGGGATTGGATTGCCCTTACAAGGGACCCTCTCATACTCCTGCAGCACCTCCCACAGTATCTCCCGGGGGACCCGGTCATACGCTTTCTCCAGATCCACAAAACACATGTAGACCGGAAGGGCATATTCTCAGGCTCCCTCCAGGATCCTTGTGAGAGTAAAGAGCTGGTCCGTTGTTCCACGACATGCGGCCTCAGGTCAGATGATACGATCACAAAATTGATCTTCGACCTTCGGCCTAGGGTGCTCTGGTACCACGTACACTTAGATAGTCCATGACTAGCACAGAAGTCTAACAACAAACGCCCGCTCGGGTTTAGATCAGGTAAGCCGTTCCTCCCAATCACTCCCCTACAGGTATCTCCATCATTGCCCACGTGCGCATTGAAGTCTCCCAATAGAACTATGGAGACCCCTACTGGAGCCCCACCACCCGTAGGCGCAGGGAGGCGACCCTCTCGTCTACCGGGGTAAACTTCAACGTAGCGGCACTCAGCCGGGGAATTGTGTGTATCCCCACACCCGCCTGGCGCCTCACACCCTGGGCAAAGCGCTGGGCTGATACAAACATCTTAAAACATTTGGTGGCCCCAAAATACGGCTCAAAAAGCAGTTTTTCTCCAGTATATAACTCCCCTACGTATGCGCAAGATTTCACGACATCGACGTCATTAATGGCCCGTGACTGTGGTCGAAAAATGCTACCGGAGCGCTGCCCTATCGATAATTGCTACATTACATGTTCAGTGTTCCCATTTCCAAGATCCCACAAAGTGAGAACTCTCACAGTAATGTGATAAAAAGAAGCTTCTTGAGACCTTGCATGGCCCCTATAAACACTGTGCACATTGCCGCTAAGCACAAGGTAGTCTTGTCTTTCCTGCACACATGACATGATTACATCAAAATATTTCAGGGTGAACAGCACATGCAGACCATGCATAGTGAATGAAGACAGAGATATCCATGTCAAACCATGTGTGCGATGAAGCAAGGAATTACAGTGATTTCACAGTGATAATCAGATCTGTCTGATAAATTATTTGCTTCAATCTATCACATTTATAAAAATAAGTATTCCACATTGACTACTCAGTAAACCATATAAGGAGACAGAAGTGACAGACCGAGGAAGCGATACAGTATCTAGAAACAAGGCAGAGGACAGCAGGTTGAAGAAAAGTGAGTCAGGCACCGCTCACTACCGGGGTCCGGCCCTAGCTTAGCATCTACCTGCAGCCTCCACAGATCAAACCTCAACATCAGTGTGTGTGCGTGTGTATGCGTGCGTGCGTGCGTGTGCGCTGATCTAATGAGTCAGGACAGCCACGGAGGCATAAGCAGCTCTGCTAGACTCTGCCCGACTTCTCAGAGGAATGTAGATGGGGTGGACCTCTGCTCGCCGTGTTACATGTTGGGCTAAAGCAGTGCTTCTCAATTATTTTCTGTTACGTCCCCCATAGGAAGAAGTAAACATTTCGCGCCCCTCAACTCTCCGCCACGACTGTAAATAGTATAATTTGTCTATAAAATAGTTATAAGTACACTTCTGCATAACATTGTATCCGTATTAACATTAAAGAAAATAAAAAATAAAGAAATATAGATCAACTTACAACAAAGAATAACTTTATTAACATTGTGTTTTAGTCTGTAACAGAAAATACTTAAAGTGCATCAATTTGCCTGAAAAATAAATAATGTCAATCCTTATTTAATTGATCCTCGTCTCCCACTGTACAGTGAAGCCAAGCGCTACATACACTTCGTCATATTTCCTCGTCTTAGCTTTCGGAGACTTACGTTTGTCTCATTATCTCCGTCTCTCCGCCTTTCTTTTCATCCCTGTTAAATATTTTTCCATGGTGTCTTTTAAGGTTTTGTTATCTGCACGTCATATCTCCTGCTCTGTGCTGTGTGCTTGTTTGGTGCAAAAAATAAAACGACTCCCTGCCGCAAAAAAAGCATTTTCCCCGGGGTCACACGCACCCCACCGGCATCGCTCCGAGCCCCCCCAGGCGCCCCACTATTTGAGAATGACTGGGCTAAAGGAACAGGATGTGTCAGAGCTGGAGAGCAGGTCCAACCCTCCGCACTCCCGCTGAGAAACCCAGGGAGGCCATGCTGGTTAGGGCCCAGTGAGGAGCACAGGGAGGGCTATGAGGAAACGAGGGGTTTATGCTGCGAAGATCCAAGGTGAAGAGGTTGTGTCCTCAACAGCAGATGATCAGCCTGTGATCAACAGTCACCATTAGAAAGTTAAATAAACTTAATTGCATGGGCTGTGGTTTTGCATGAAACATTCACAAGTTAACGTGAGAGACTAATATGGCCATCAAGTGTTTACAGGGGTGCAAACTCATCACTAGTGAAAAAGGAGACAAACTAAACAGCGGTCCGGGGTTATGCCCCCCGGGAAAAATAGCTTTGAAATGTGAATTTAAATTATAATAGGGGAAAAAACTCACCTTGGAATGAATCAACAAAAGTAATGTTAAGGGGGACATCAAATGCTAACAATAAATTATCAGATTGACGGTAAATGAAGGCTACATGGACTGGTCAAATGTGTTGCTAACCTAGCTATTATGGGCAAAACTATAGCACCTTTCATAATGGCAACTCAAAGTGCTTCAGGGCTTAAAGCAAGTTCAATTTCTGATCGTGAAATATTTTCAGGGATTACAAGAGAAACTGAATTCACGAAATATGGATACACACGCTAAAGCAAATGCTTTGTAGGCTTCAGTTAAGTTTCTGTAACATAGTGCCAATTCACAAAAGATAACTTAACGTGAATGTACTGCCTATAGCTAACCAACAGGCTAGTGATCAGCGAGTTGCGGATAACAGCTCGTTTAAAGAGATAGGAAAGAGGTTACAAAGTGCAGAAATATTCCCAATATATTGCAAAGGGATATATTTAATATACATCAACCAAATAAATAATAAAAAAATTATAATAAGTGTGTTAACATTATGACAAAAAACGCTACATTCAAAGGGCTCAGGGCTGAATAGGCGTGTTCGTGATGTCCCCCCATACCCCCTCCCCCTTTCAACTCTAGGCTATTGCGCAACATTCTTAAGTGGTGCAACTCACTCGTCTAGCTAGCTGCAATGGCCCGTCTTTCAGCAGGTGCAATTGGCTCAGTAAAACGGTATATGTATGAACAGTCAGAAGACAGAAGCACCAGAAGAAACTGCCAAATATCCATGTATAATCCAAATTGTGTCAATGGTTAGTTCAGAGTATCTTTCAGTTAGTAAAAATGTACTACAGAAGCTGCAGTAGGCAGTCAGACCCAAACGCAAAGAGGCCGTTTATCGTGACACTTTTTACTTTTATAGCCCAGGAGCGGCATGACTTCCCCACGCTCGAGTTAACTCCACCCAGAAAATTGCCGGACAGACAGAAAGTGAGGGAATATTTTGCGATTCAAATGGAAGTTGATTTTCATAGTTTGTAGGTGTTTATATTAAGCCTCTACATCCTTTTATGACATGTTAAGACTAAAAGAACTGATTTCCCTTGACTATCCCTTTAAACCTGCTAGAAACGACAGGTAACGTGCCGCCCGTATTGTAGTACTGTACTGTAGGTGCCAGAATGTCCGAGGGAATGCCCGCTTATCATCGCGCAAGAATATATTCCAAAAACATTCATCTATGTCGAATTAAAAAAACTGCCCACGCCGGAAAACTTGTAAGCCCCGAATTTACATACAAACGTATTGTTTTTATTTAAGAACAATAAGGCGCTTCTCAATTACCAGATAACAGTAACAGTACTAAGCATGCGCCCTTGTCAATGAAGTGCCAAAACTATCTTAGCTACAGTAAAACAAATGTACGTTGACAAGCTAACCTCACTACCTGTATAATTAGGTTGTTACCATGGTTGTTTACCATGAGTGGGTTAATCGATGCCTGGAAACTAGTAAATAGTTACAGTAGCTAACTAAAAAGCAGCTAAATGTAATTTTTTATTTGTGGCATGAAATTGTCTATCCAGCAGCTGCGCAGTTTAGCGGTCAGTACTCTGCACAAGAGTACTGTTACCTAGATACGAACGATGTGATGACGCAGGGTGAGCAAAACAAAAATATATTCTCAGGGTGAAGTCAATTCACAGAACAGAAAATGTTTCACGCTTACTCAGATACGATGAGACGTAGACCCCTGCCCCCCCCAAAAAAATTTTTTATTATTGCAGTTCTACACAATTCGTGTGGATGACATATATTGAAGTAAAAACGGCGAATTTCGCCCAAAGGTGACAAGTTTGCACCCGTGTTTAGATCAAACTCCAAACAGAAATGGGGGTGAAATGCCTCAATGTGCTCACACTGCCACTTGTGACATGCAAGGAAAAACAAGAAGTCATACTGCAGTGCATATATGACCCCTGCTACAGCAGCCTTGTGTGATTGTGTGAATTACCTGGTGTAGGCATTGTACTAGGAGATATCTGCTGTGGACAGTTAACAAAACACACACACACTTAGGTTTGTAAAAAATGTCTACCAAATGTCATTTCAAATAACAGAATTGAGAGCTAGACAAACTAAAGCAAACATCCAAGCAAGTCGAATGACATAACCTCAACAGTAATTGACATGAGGGCAACACTTGAGGGCAGTCTTTAGTCATTAGGTCTATATCACTCAATAACAGTAAAACTTTGTCTCTATTAAACAAATTAAAAACCAAAACCCAGCCACGTAGGCTACAGGCAAGGCTATAGAAAAGAATGCCACTGGAATAACTCAGCAAGGTACCACTTTTCACATTTAAACAAGGGTTTGGCAGATAGACGATGCCATCATCCATCTCCGATGGCTGACATCACAATGTTGAGCAGGCATTATGATTTTTTTTTAAGTGGGCAAAAAGTAGCAAACCAGCATTCCGATTAAATAAAAAATATCTATTGCAACTTTGCGTGCAATAAGCTATCTGTTAGGTGATTAGGCTAATCACCTTCTGATCCTCTCTCTCTCTCAAACACACAAACACATCACACACACCAGAGGGTGCCACTGCAGAAATGCTTATGCCCTGGCTGTCAATAATCTGCATTACCTAACCAAACTATAAAGTAGTAACTTAATCTATTACACATATCTACACCCAATAGAACAATGTGCTTATTTGGAAGCCTCTCTACACTCAAATACTATTAGGTAACATGGGCAATGCAATCAATGTATTATGCTAATGTTATGCTAACAACAAAACAAGGAATTAGTTTACTCACTCTTCTAATCATGTCTCACAGCGTGTGTTTTGATTTTCAGAATTAAAATCCAATCCTTAATGTACCCTCTCGCAATTGTGGTCAATGTGACCAAACATGCTAAGCTGTTGTCAAAAGTATAGAAATGGCCTAATTTACAATTTTAGAAAAAAACAAAAAAATATATAAAAACATTAAAAGAAAACATGCTATTTTAAAAATAATAAGGTATTTGCGCTACAATATCTCATATTTGGCTAATAAGGCAACACAGAACTTTCCTAACAAGTATAGGGCTATTCAACCCTGGTCCTGGCTGCTGCCCTACACCAGAGGTCGTCAACCCTGGTCCTGCAGAGAGCAGGGAGACATCTAAAACATGCTGGACAGCGCGGCCCTCCAGGACCAGGGTTGAATAAACCTGATCTAGACCATGACATAGTAGTTTTTTAGCCTGTAGGACGAGCAACCAAACGTTTCTGAAAAGCCCAGCTCATTGGCTATCTAGCTAAGTAGTTTCAAAAGTTTGGTGGTGATTTGACGGAACAACAAACAACATCAAAGGGAACACCCTCCCTCTGGAACGAGCGCATCATAAAAACTCTGGAATATTTTTCTAAAAATTACGTAGGTAAATATTTGAAGCGCAAGCGTGTCTTATCCACACGCAGATTCACCAGATTGCAAACTAAGCTTCTGATTTGTAAACGAGAATAGAGAAGTGCATGCCTACATTTTTTTTTGGCAGCTGAGAAGTTTGTGTTTGCAGATGGCAAAAACACGTTTGTGGATTATACCTATGCACACATATTGAAAGATGTTTGCGTGTGGATTGCAAAAACACCATTTGTGGATTATACCTACGCATGCAAATTGAGAGGTGTGTACTTGTGGATGGTAAAAATACGTGTCTCTGAGTGAATGTACAATAATGTACACATACATATATATATATATATATATATATATATATATATATACACACACACACATATATATATACACATATATATACACACACATATATATACATACATATATATATGCACACATACACACATATACACACACACACACACACATATATATGCCCCACCATATTGCTACTAGGTCCGATAAAATGCATTTGAAGACATTTGAAGACAAAAAAAAGAACGTTTAAAGGTTAGTTGATTTAATAAGATGTTCAAGTGTGGGCTTGTGTTCTCTCTCTGTGTGTGCGTGTGTATATATGTATGTGTGTGTGTATGTATATATACACACACACATATATATATATACATATATACACACACATATACATACATATATATATACATACACACCACACACAGATCTGCTGATTCTTTTTGTCCGAGGTGCTTTGGCAGATTTTCCGAGGCCATATGGCACTGCGAGGTGCCTTACCTGAGCAAGACGTTTCAAAGTGTAGTAATTATTATTGAACGCTAGAGGCTCCCGTGTATTAGTTTCCATTCACTGCAAATTAGTGCTTACCCAACCCTGGCGTACTTTCTGTCAGATGCCAAACTACTGACGTTCTCAAAGTTTTTATATTCTGTGCAATTTATTTCTGTACAGTTTAATCTGAATCCCGTTTGGTTGCATTACTATTTTAGGTTTCTAAATTATTAATAATGTAATGTAAAAGGAAGTTATTATTATTATATTCTTATGGAT
>JAODTR010006698.1:0-10656 GCA_025399935.1 Amblyopsis rosae | reverse complement strand
GCGCTCTATATATATATATATATATATATATATATATATATATATATATATATCAGTGACATTTGTATTGAGTTCACACACAGAGTCCATGATAAATGTTGTCTGGAGCAGTGTTTATATTACAAGCTTTAGTTTCAGGACGCCTTTCAAAACACTCAAGGTCATCTTACATTGTACATTGGCAAATATAAAGATATATAAAACATTTGGTTAAGATATATAATACAGTTTTGGACTTATAGAGAGAATCTACCCCAGATGGAGGAGTTTAAGTATCTCGGGGTCATATTCACGAGTTAGGGTAAAAGGGGTCGGGAGATTGACAGACAGGTGAGTGCAGCGGCAGCAGCAATGAAGGCATTGTATCGAGATGTCGTGGTGAAGGGGCAGCTATAATAGTGATTGTCTGGTGATGTGCAGTGATGTCGGTGTGATAGTATATAGGGAGTCATAAACATTGATCTGCTCAAGGCGTAGACTGTTACGATTCAGTGATAAATGTTTATAAGTAATTATTGAGAAGTGGTGATAAACTGTGCTTGATAGCTTTGATGTGACTCATGCCTAATGACAAAATCACTGGAAAGTTAATATGCTAGCGCTTTCTGAATGTGTTGCTCATTTGATACCACTGACAGGTTAGCTATTATTCAGTTAATGCAGGCATTATGAGATTTAAAAGGCTAGCAAAGCCCTGAAAGAATAACAAAATCATTATTGCGATGTGTTAGCAAGTCTTTCAGTTTATGTTGATTCCAAGGCAGGTTGTTCACAGCTCAGTCAAGTGATTATATACGGGTTATATATGGATAAAGTATTTTCTATAGCTGTCACAGTTACAGTAGCTCTAGACAACATTCATTGAAACATCTGTCATCCAGTAACAGGGAAATTGAATTCCAGTGAATCAAGCATGTGATTTCCATGTGATTTAACTGTCCTGTAGCCCACTCATCATTCTGGCAAGGCCTGGCCTACAGTATGTCCGAAAGATGGTCTGGCCTGGAGAAAGTCCCCAGCTGGTACTGGAATACCAACCTTGTCCACTAATGCTTATTCAGATATTCTGAAGTCAGAATATCCGGTGTTAGTATGTCAACATTACTGTGAGAGAATATGAAAAAATTTCATTTCATTTTGATTATTATGTTATCAACTGGCTGTGTGCTGCAGTGTCTCTGTAAAGAGAACATGCTTCAGAGCAAGGAGGTGACGCTGACATGATTTATGGGCATTTAGATTGTGAGCGAGCCCAAGGATCCCTCCCCTTGCCCTCGTGAAGAACACATCCACCATAAGTGCTATTCCGATAATCGCAGATGGTGTCTGTGATGCCACACTCTACCTGTTTGGGGCTGCAACAGCGCACTAGTATCACATTTATATGAAAAAATATAATGTTTTTTACCTTTATTTTTCTAGGTGAAATCAATTTACAATGAAGGACTGGCCTAAATGATTCTTTTGGGGAAGGAAGTAGGGGAATAAATAAATTGATAAAAAATAAAATAAATAATGTTTAAAAATATTAATAATAAAACAAATAATAATATATACTGTATATATTTATTTGTTATTTTTATTTTTGTATGTTATATATTTTTTCAACGTGCTCTCTCAGAAACTCCGCCCCACACATTAGACATGCATTGCCAAAGCTAGGATATTGTTGTGTGATGTGGTATGCACCACTTTGTGTGAGTTCCCATTGACAGAGCCTGGGCTGTGCAGGAATACTGGATGATTTGTCAGAATGGACAGATATCGGCCCGTGAGTAGTTACTGTATTCACTGAATTTGAGTAAAAGTATATCAGCTTTTAGTCGCTGATTTTTACCTTTATTAAATTCACTTACAGAGAGAGAGAGAGAGAGAGAGAGAGAGAGAGAGAGTTAACTACAGATTTTTATTTATGCGCCAATCCAAACATGCTCTTAACGAATCTCTTAAGGTGGCACTTCAATTAACACAACCATTACTTACCAGACCTTTAAATGTTTGGTTAAGTGAGCTGACAAGACCCCTGTCAATTCAGAACTGCCACTTCAGTCCAGAGCATCATGGCCATTTATTATGTTACTGGGCAGTGAATTCACCCCGGGGGTTGAGACCCTATCTATCACTGCACTAGTGACAATGGCACTCAACCAGAAGTGCACACATGGGTTTATATTGACTTCCTGCGGACCTCTTAAACATCACAGGTCATTGGTCCAACAACCAACAGCATATATCCATGGTTAATTAGCCATGGACTGGAATAATGATTTTCCTGTCAGCATCGTAAACCATCCATATAGGCAATACATGTATTCATAGAATATGACTTACAAGCTGTTAACATTTTTAATTGAAATGGAAAGGTGTATCACATTATTAATATGTGTGGTTCATATAACATACTGTAAAGCACCTATTTTCCTGTTTTGTGTGTATCACAGTGCGGTTTGATATTGTGTTGATAATAAATAATAATACAAATAAGTTAAATGACATTAAGTAAAATATAAAACTACAACATGTATCCTAGGGTTGGGGTTAGGGTATCCCCAACACACCATAGTCACTTAACTCATCATGTGCACCTGTGTGTGTCTATAGAGGTTGAAAATATTAAAAGTTTTTTTTTAATTCATTGTCAGTTATGATTTGTATGAAAATCAGAAAACCCTGTCGATGGGAATAAAAATGGCAAACTGAGGTTCATGTTATAGTTAGGCCTGATTTTTATATGTAAAACCCTTACACATCAATACAATTATAAAGATATATTGTAAATGACAGTTTCAAATGTATCTCGTAACCCAGCAAAAGTATCCATGTGACCCATTAGGAATTTTTCTTACCTCATGTTGAAAACTAGATTGTTTCAGTCCTTCCCAAATATATTTATTCATGGTCCGGGGGTCCCTGTCACAGAGGGTCCCCACCGAGGGGACGAGCTCCTGCATTGTGGCCCAGACATAACCTTCAGACTGTCTGCATCGCATAATAAAAGAAAGACCAAATACTATCATAGCATATATCCTTGTAAGGCTAAATGTCAAAAGGACACAGGGTTTCTACGTGGTTCAGGTATTTGTTTGCTTATTTTCTCTGGACCATTAAGGCATGTTTGGTGTGTGTGTCTTGATGTAGTAGTTATCTGTTTAATGAGACTCCTAAAACCCATAAAACCCATTTTCAGGCAAATTTCCTACTAGATATCAGAAACATGAATACAACTCCTGTGTGAAGTATACCGTTAGATTACTTTTCCTGATTACTTCCTTAGCAGGATCAAATCGGGGTATAGCTTACAATATGCAGCAGTGGGGCAGGATGGTCTAGTGGTCTGGGTGTTCTGCTCCCAGCCGGAACGTCGTGAGCTCAAACCCCGGTGTTGACCTACCTGAAAGTATCCTTGAGCAAGATGCCTAACCCCCTAACCCCCTAACTGCTCCTGGTGGTTGGTTGCACCTTGCATTGCAGCAATCACCATCGGTGTGTGAATGAGTGAATGTGAGGTGAAATAGTGCACAGCGCTTTGAGTGGCCGGAAGGTTAGAAAAGCATTGTATAAATGCAGTCCATTTACCAGTATAGGCTATAAACAGATTGAAAATACACAATGAAGTACTTTTTTTTTTTGCTTTTATTCTGATTGACAATATCATCTTCCCCACCCCACCCCACAATAATGATCTGTTAACTGAACTGCCATAATAGTAAATGATTAATGGAGGAATAACCCTAAGGCCCCGTGTCCACAAAACACTTTTGTCTGTCACTTAAGTGCTGGCAGGGTGCTGAGGAGCGCTTAATCCCAGTTCTTCATTAAAAAGCACTGCATACAGGTTTTGTTTCTATGATATATTGAATGACAACATAACCACCGCTACGTAAACTAAAAACCAGCTTGCGTACGGTGATAAAAGCACTAGCAATATTCAATGTGAACAATATGGTGAAAAATATGTTTTCAATCTTATCCTGACTTTTATACAGCAAGAGTGGATAACAACAGACTCGCTGGTGCTCAGGTTCGTCCAATCACGTGCAAAGTATTTTTTTGAAAGCACCTGCCCTCTTCAATGAGTGTCTCTTAAGACACAGATATCTGGTCTTGTCAGGTTACTGTGGACTGCTGCATGCGGCCGCAAACACTCTATCCGCATTGGGAACAATTGAGAAAAGACTCTGGTGCTCAGAAAAAAGCGCTACTGTAAGTGGACATAGGACCCTATGGAGCCAAATGGAACAAACAAGGGTTGGGTGCAGTTATTGCACCGTCAGTTCCCACTCTTAATATATCATTGCTAGTCTGCTGTCAAACCGCTTCCTTAAGAAACGTGTGGATAGCGCGTGAATGCATGCAACACTCTTGTGTCCAGGCATTTATACAGCCCATGGCGTCATTATAGTTATTTTATTATGTTACAGAACAGGGAAAACTGAAAGCCACTTCTCAGGAAACAAATGTTTTATGAGGGAAGCCTCATAAATGAATTTGCGATGCAAACACAGAACAGGACATGGGACGCCTTTTGTATATTGACACATGGGAATTTGTCAGATATGGGCATGTGTCACTGGACAGTCTATTCCTTCAGTCACCATATTTCGACGGTTGGCATTTATTACATGTGACATTCAACTACACGAGCCACACATATATGGAACAAAAGCCCAATGCCAGCGGCCTTGGGAATTTGGTATACAATTTGGTTGCAATTCTTTAAAAAGTCCAATTTGTATGAGTATCCTGTATGGTCCAGCAGGTGAGAGCATCCGTGCAACAGGGCAGACACCTGACAACTAACTGAGGACCCGGTTGAATCTACTGTAGAGCCGCGATAAAAGCACAGACAGAGGTGTGTCTGCTCAAACTGACAGTGAAGGCTTTTCCATCAGGGAGCAATCCACTCCTCTTTGAAGGTTGTCAAGACAAGAGGGGAATAAAACTATCCTGGCTCTGCCAGACTATTGCGTTCAGCTAAAAAGATTTGCTGCGATTATAGTCTGGAAACACTGTTCGCGTTAGCGTTTTCACAGCCACCCTGCTGGCGAACCAACCAGGGTGGGGCAGTGAGATGACTTGGAAGTCAACCGGGTTTCGAAATGGTGGTAGAGCTAGATGAGGCGATCAAAACACTTGCAGAAACACCTATTGGTTAAACTTTGTCAAATAGTTTCAACATTAACCAGAGGTCTACGCTCAGTAGGAGGCGACGAAAATTAACACTCAGACCATATTCACAAAGTAAATATTGGGTCTGGTGGGTTACACCGGGCTAGGAAAGACCTACTGTATTTAGGAGTAAGTAGTGTAAAGAAAAGCAATCTTTTACTGAACTATCTCTGTGTCATATATGAATATGTTCTCTGATCGATATGTCTATGTCTACGAAACACTGTCTGCTTGCTGGCACATGTACCCAGGATCAACCTCACCTAGGAGACAACAAAATATCTAATCTAAGCTCACTCTAAGGCCTTATCCAGGACATGCGAATGTGTTAATGTCATTAACACACACACTACGTTTCCAGCGTGGAAGATGTGACAAACACAAATTGAATTGGAGGCCTGTGTGTGTTTTGGCATAACGCTTGGTGTCTCTTGGCGCTGCGACAGAATAGCACGGCTCGTCTGTTATTGGCGAGAGGTTTCCCAAATCCTCGCTTTATTGACTGGAATTACTGTAGTCTGAGGAAGAGTAGTGCCGAGGATATCCTCGTTTAAAAAGCTATAATATGCTATTGCGCTAATTGTAAGAAAATGCACTTGTCAAATTCACCAAATATGGCTTTGCAATGTGTTTCAATGTGTGGGGAGGAGCTTCTGAGGGAGTTTGGTCTGATTTGAGCCAGTCAGCAGAGTTCTTGAGAATGACTAGCCCCGCCTTTAGCCGCCTGGAAACGGAGGGAAACTACGACGAAGAATAACATAGCCTACAGTGCTTCCACAGCAACGTGCCACAAAGCCGCGCGCCAGATTCTTGTTGCGACGCCGCCGTCTGTGTAGCCTTGTGAGGCAGGCAAATCACACAATTTGATGGATGGATCCCTCTGTGAGCCTTCTGCCGCATGATCCCTCCATTGTTACCGCATAATTGGTTCCTAAATCCAGCTAAAGCTGCCATCCCCCTCCCCAGGACACTTTAACTGCCGCCATACAGTACATGACACTTTGCACAATAACAAGCTATTACCCCAATAGGTCTCATGGAATAAGGACTATTCTTGTTCTCTGATTTGGTCACTAGAACTAGGGGGAGTATTAGCTGCAAACTGTAGCCTTCCAGGCTTTTCTGGTCATAGCAGGACCACGCGCCCCACCTAACAGGGTTTACCTGTCCGCATTACAGGGCAGGCCAGTGCATTCTATTCCCCTGTATCATCTCTGTCAGCAATGCTGAGCAGAAAGCTTAGCTCTGTATTTCACGCCTGTTCACTCTCATTTAGTCAAGCGTGCCCTGTTAGGGTTTGCCCTTTATTTCTGGGTCAGTTGACAATTAGTTCAAGGTGAGGCCCTACATCAACTAGTTAAAGTTTGAACTGCTGTTTCTTTCTAGAACTTTCTAGAAGCTCACAACACTTTCAGTAGATAAACTGTTAAAAATTATGTTGCGGGAGTCTCCTGCATTTTGCAAGCGGCTCCCGAAGCCCCGCAAATTGTATACAATCTACAATCAATTTAAACACTGCTTATAGAGTAAACCAATTAGGTACATGGTCACTTTGAAGCCAGACAGTGTAAGAACAATATAAACCACAAACTCAATATGTAGCGGCCCAACTGAAACGTTTTGATGAACGCCACGCTAAGGCACGTGGATTTGAACCAAATGTGAATAATTTGTCAAGGTATGGCATTGCATCAGCCCAGTTCCAGAGTGGATATGATTCCCTGCCTCCACGCGCAGACCTCTGCCACATTCTCTGGCCACGTCCACAGAGCCTCCAGCAACATTGGCGGGGGGTATGCTGGTTGCCAAGCAGCACACACTCACAAACTGGAGGGGAAGAGCAGGTGCTGAATACAGTATGACTGTTTGGGGGTGGCATGCAACGCTTGGCACAGGAATGACTGTTGTGGGTCAGAGGCTATTTTTAATGGCTAAGCCCCCGGTACGAATGACCCCATACAAAAATGGCCCCAAAAGCTTCATTCTGAAGATGTTGTGTGTGTGTGTGTGTGTGTACTTAAAATGTATAAAATGTACACACTGCTCCATTGTGTTATAGTGGCCAAAACACTGCCACACCAGCCCACCATTTAGGTTTGAAGGAGGAGTAGAGAGGAGTTCCGCACTCAGGTGGGTAATCCTGGGTTCTGTTTTTGTATCCATGGTTGCAACCGAAAGATCCGTGTTATTTTAAAGAACAGTAGGCAAGAGCAAGATGTAAAAATACATCTCCCCCAAATATCAGGCATTGTATCATGTTTACATACATTACATATATGTATTATAGTTCTTCATTTAAAAAAAATGAATACCAATACATTGCCATGTGGCAAAACATTCAAATATATCAAATAAACAAAACAAAATAAAAGAGAGCATATACTCCAGTTCTCCAGAGTTGTGTTTTGGACACACGACGTCTCCCACTGAATGTGATAATGTGTGCTGGGGATTCACACACTAGCGTCACTGACACCTTTTGTATTTACTGCACTGTACCACCCTGGTTCTCTATTGCCTTCTGTGAATCAAACGCTCCTAAAACAAATGCTTGGGTGTCAGCTGGTGAAGCTGCTTATGTAATTGTAAAGCCAGCTGTCTTTGAGGTCATTGTTTTGTTCGTTTGGGGTAATTCACGCAATACATGGGTGTGGCATGGGACATTTAAACCCATAATTGTCTGGGTTATTTCTATGTGCAGTTTGGAACTGTTCACTGCTTTTGATTAATCAATAGTCAAGTATTGTGGGTGGTTTTAGATGTACTTGCCTGTGTATCCAGGAAGCCAAATGTCCATTGAACAGACACATTGTTTATTACAACATGAATCAGCAATAAAGTATATTCCTTCAAAATGGGGTAATGTGTATGATAAGTAAATGTAGGTGTCTTTGCTTGAGAACATTCCAGGACAGTTTAAACACCAGTGGAAAATCAATTGCCTTTACAAACACAGTAAATGGCTGGCTTGGAGCCTGTCCGTGTGATAATGTGTCTCGTTCTCCACCCACCTGCAAACACAAGTCAGGTTAGCTTAAATGGAGACGCTACTTTGCCCATGGGTGTGTGTGTGTGTGTGTACATATGCAATAGACCCTATTATGATGGCAGGTTTGTAGTGTGGAGTCCCCGCTGGACCGTCACGGGCTGGAGACCAGAGTCGTCCTACCTGTAAGCATCCTTGAGCAGATGCCTACTCCCAACTCCCATCTGCATGTACTGTAGTACACCTTGTACTCATTGCATTGTCGCTTCGGATAAACGTGTCCGGCTGAATGACCTAAATGTAGTTGAAATAATGCACAGTAATAATATGATTAGTACACTACACTGCTACTACTAGTAAACATGACTACAAATGAAAGCATGGCACGTTACCTGAGCATTTCAGATGAGAAAATGAATTTGCAAGCTAGCATGTGGTCGGACTGGCTATGCTAATTGCATGAAGGCCCAAATCAACATTTTACCCTGTGATGATGATGTATTTGCTGCTGCATGTGTGTTTATGTGTTGTGTATGTATGCAGTTTAAAGCATTATAATTCAGCTTGCGCAGCCTTCACGTGACACTGAGAGACATAAGGCTGATAGCCGAAGGGGAGACGAACGCCCGCCCGCTGTCAAGTGGTGAACTTTCTGCCTTTCATACTCCTGAGACACGTCCAAACACTTGAGCGGTACAGTATGCTGCTGTATGTAGTGAAATATGTCTGATATAGCATACTCAAATATCTGGTTATTAAACAAATTCAATATTCCCTCCTAACAGCAGAGGTCCCCAACAGAGGTTTAACTCTCCTCTACTGCTGTGACATATGTCAATGAACACCCCAGTTTCCGCACCTTGATGACCTGATCACAGAAGCTGACTGGAGAATGACATGGCAAATCGGAGCTATGGACTACAATGGACTTACATACAGTACTATATCATAAATGTAGTGTGACAATTGAAAGTCCGTATTTAGGTTAACCAGAGGGCTGAGAGGAAATTTCCCAAAGAGTTTGTCTCACAATATTCTTCATACGCTTGAATAATGAACTCAACTCAGGTTTTTCTTGCCAGCTTGAGGAAATAGCACCAGAACCTTGTTTCTCTGTAGAGTCTGTTTTATTTTTTGGGGATGGGGCCGGCGGTGGCCGGAGTGTTCCGGGACATATTTTTCTAAGTAAAATTTTCCATCCCAGTCTGAGGGTGGCTCAGCGCCTGCCCCTGCCAAGCTTGTGTTTTTGTCACGGGCCTTAGTGGCAGTTGGCAGCGCCTCTTCGGTCAGAGTCCAACATACACAGTGCACCTGTCAGACCTGAACAGTACAGCCTTGTCTCTCTAGGAGGAGAAAACACACTAGCATGCAAGCCCGTGGGAGAGCCTTGCTGAACAGCATGGTGACCTGAACGTTATCCCAGAGCCCCAGAGGGAGGTTAGTGGCTGCAAAGAGAAGTGTATGTTAGTGTAACGGGCAAATAAATAACACATTGAAACAAATGACATGATATCTAGTCTCGGAATAGATTAAATAAGAATAGCCTTACCGGATCACTGAAGCAGAAGGAATGCTGAAGCAGATCTGTTTCACGTTTCTATTTACAGTGTGTTCAAAAGATTGAAAACAAATACATATAAACGGTTTGTTGTGCTGTAGCCAGAAAGATTTTGCATGTCTAGAGTTGCCCCAACGGGCAGAGAGATACTTGCAATCTGTTCCTTTAGATTCAGTGCCAGATGAAAACCGGAAAAAACATACTGTTTGTGTTGGTGCTTATGTTCAGTATTACAGTTATAATCCACATTTAAGTTATAAATTGGACCGTGACTGGTGCTCCTCATATTCAGCACATCATGCACGCCTGGACAGAGCAATTACTTGTTCTCTAACAAACTCAGTTAAGCCCACAGTATGTTCCAACAGATGACAAACCTGATGTGGAGAGCGAGCCCTTTATATAATCGAAAAAGACGGTTATAGAAATATTCTGTGGATGTTCATGAGCTGTTTTCTTTTGATCTTTTAGATCACTGTAGTTTATGCATCAAGTCAACCTCTGTAGGGGTGCGGGCTTACATTGGATTCACTCCTGGTATCACATCGAAGGAAGATAAGGCTCCGTGGTTGAAGGAAACCAGCAATATCACTGGAAAGCGCCATGAACAGAACGAATATGTTTCTGAAATCATGTCAGCAGCCGAGGCTTTCAAGGTTCCTTGGAGCCTGGAGACACCATTGTGTCAGGGAGAAGCTCATTCATAAAGCAAGTGTCATTACTCATTATGCAATCCCAAAAGCAGTTATGAAACTGCGTATTAAGAAGGGACAAATAGGAGGAGGAATAGCATTTATTTGTTCATGCATCATTCCATTTGTGTCCGACAACTCTCTGCCACCAGGATATTTTGAGAAATTAGAGAAATCCGGGAACCATCACCTTATCGTGGTGGAGAGGTTTGGGTGCCCCCATGAACCTGAGGGCTGTGTTGTCTGGAGCC
>JAODTR010006697.1:0-10657 GCA_025399935.1 Amblyopsis rosae | reverse complement strand
GTAAAGAGCTGGTCCGTTGTTCCACGACCAGGACGGAATCCGCATTGTTGTTCCTCTATCTGAGGTTCGACAATTTAAATTGTGCTCGTCAAAAACAGCAAGAATCAATAGACGTTTCTAAACATTTGACCCCATTTCCTGCTTATATGTGCATCCTTCTAGAACCTGAATCAGAATCCTCGGACGCTGCTCCCTAAGTTCTACGGGCTGTACTGCATCCAGAGTGGCAGCGTTACCATTCGAGTGGTGGTGATGAACAACATCCTGCCGCGAGCCATGCAGATGCACTACAAATACGACCTGAAGGGCTCTACGTACAGGCGGCGAGCCTCTCGTAAAGAGCGCGCCAAGCCCTCGCCCACCTTCAAAGACCTGGACTTTGTAGAGATGCACGAGGGCCTGCACTTTGACACGGACACCTACAACGCTTTGATGAAGACCCTACAGAGAGATTGTCGGGTACGTGAGCGTAAGAGGTTATACACCACATCGGCTCGGACAGCAGACTATGTTTGAGCATGCGCGCTTTGAGATCAACCGCAGGCTGTATTGTGTCATTTTCAAAGGGACACAATTGTGTTCTGTTATGCCTTTTTGACGTCTAATGAACGTATGTTTCTAGCACTGTCAGCAGTAGTCCTTTTTAACAATGTAACAACAAATTCTGCACATTATGCAGAATAATGCATTAAAAAAGAAAAAAACAAAGTTTAGTTAATGGTATTTTCGTTATTCATGTAAATAGATCCTCAATTGACAACAATAGCTTTCATTATGCCTATACAAGCAAATATTGGCTATAAAATACATTATTTTATCTTGTTTGTATTTTAAATAAGCATCGATGAACCTTGAACTTCCCGACCCATCCAGTGTGTTATGTAAGCATCGCAACGCTCAGACAGCCCACACTCCCTTTTCAAGCTATTTTGGCTGACTTCATACGTGCCTGAGTATTATTTGAACGAATAATAAGAAACAGCAGCCTCCTCATCCAGGATTATTTCAAGCACGGCAGAACACCCGACTCACTTTGCTGAGGTCAGGTCTCGCAGCACAAAGTATGCAGTCAGGCCAAGCAGTCGACCTACGCAGAATGTGCTACTTTACAGCCATTGTAAGCCCAAGGTTGACATATCATGTTACCCGGTACAATCTTAGGGATGTTTATTTACAGGAGCTACCAAATGACGCTTATGTTAAATCAGACCCATTGAGACTTACAATGCACCGAATGTTTGATTTACTGATACAGGTTAAGGCCTATTTTACTGGGCCCTTAGTGGCTGCCTACCAAATCAAATATCAATTGAGAGTGTTATTTGAGAAAGAGTATCATGCAAAAGTGTTAGTTTAATATTTACCCTGTCATATCCTGTCATAGGCACTTCCTGTATTAAAACAATCAAATGCTTATCAACTCATAATCTGGTGTTCTAGATATGCTCATTCAACTGTTTGTGGCCCCAGTAATAATATAAAAGTAAAACAGCAGACCTGCTGGTGATATGCCGATTGTGGGGACGGTTTGACAGTACCACATTCAACAAATACAGTACAAAGTTTAAAAAATGTGCATGTTTGGCCCCCCAAATCACCTGAAAGAAATCAATTCCTAAATTAGCTGCCAATCCTGTTTTAAGAATGACTGGACTAAAGCGATGTACATATTTGCTACATAGCTAACCTATGGTGTGCTTGTTTACCGTACGTTGGCTCCAGGTTCTGGAGAGCTTTAAGATCATGGACTACAGCCTTCTCCTTGGAATCCACGTTTTGGACCATAAGAAACTAATTAGGGGATCTCGAGGAGAAAGTAGAAGGGGCCAGAAAGTTCTCTACTCTACCGCCTTGGAGTCCATTCAAGGAACAGCCAAGGGCCCAGAAACAGTTGGAGATGATGACACGTGAGGAAATGGTTACCTTTATAATCTCTCTTTCATTGTGTAAATACAGTAGTAGTTGGGAACTAACTTTCTGGGAACAGTCACCTTATCGTGGTTGAGAGGTTTGTGTGTCCCTATTATCCTGAGAGCTGTGTTGCCTGGAGCCTTGTGCTCCTGGTAGGGTCTCCCAAGGCAAAGTGGTCTCAGCGGGAGGGGCCAGACTAAGAATGTGGCCCAGGGAGTATGCTTTTCTGGTCTACATGTGTTTCGTGAATCTGGAGAAGGCGTATGACTGGGTCCCCCGAGAGATACTGTGGAAGGTGCTGCGGGGCAATCCAATCCCTGTATGCCCAAAGCGATTGTACAGATTCTCGGCAGTAAATCGGACTTGTTTCAGGTGCGAGTGGGTCTCAGCCAGGGCTGTGCTTTGTCACCAACCCTGTTGTGGTGATGTCGTGGTGGAGAGGGGTTGCGGTTCGGTAGCCTAAGGATCCCATCGTTGCTTTTTTCAGATGATGTGGTCCTGATGGCATCATCGGCCCGTGACCTCCAGCACTCACTGGATCGGTTTAGCAGCCGAGTGTGAAGCGGCTGGGATGAGGATTAGCACCACTAAATCTGAGGCCATGGTTCTCAGCAGGAAACCGATGGAGTGCCTACTCCAGGTGGGGAATGAGTCCTTACCCCAAGTGAAGGAGTTCAAGTACCTCGGAGGCCTCGGGGAAGACCCAGGAGGTGGAGAGATTATATCTCCACACTGGCCTGGGAACGCCTCGGGATTCCCTATTCAGAGCTGGATAATGTGGCTCGGAAAAGAGAAGTTTGGGGTCCCCTGCTGGAGCTGCTGCCCCGTGACCTGTCTACAGATAAGCGGATGAAGATGGATGGATGGATGGATGGATGGACATACAGTAGTGTCGCCATGTTCGTGGTTTGCCTGACATCTTCATCCTGTTGAAGCGCTGCTTCTCTTAAAATGTGTTTAGGTTACTTCAAAAGGATTTATTTGTGACGTGTTTCAGTTCATATTAACCTTTGTTATGCTCGATGAACTTGAACGGTGCTGAAGTGAATGACGAGCAGAGTTGGGTTGATTAGGGCAACGGTGGCACAGTGGGTAGTGTAGGGTGACTGGCAATGTTGCTGGTTAAAGTGTTCCTGAGCAAGACACTGCTCTCGGTGGTCATAGCATTGCTGACGGCTGCATGTGTGTGTGTGGGTGACCTGAAGATTACTAAAGGGCTGTATAAATGCAGTCCATTTACGGGAGGATTCTATGAGTGCAGACAACAAAGCTACTCTTCATGGGTGCTTACTCTCACCAACATGAATGAACCATTTCAGGGGAATGTGTTCTATTCTATTCAGTTGTTACATTTGCTATCTTCAAAATGATACAAGGTTCAGTAGTATAAGCCACTGGATAGTACACACTCCCCTCCCTGCATGATCATAAATACCATTAAGTAGATAAGAGACCAATTTGAAATTATGAAACACTTTTGCTAATAAATAATAATCATAATAATAGTAATAGTAATAATAATAATAAAGTGTACTGTACCTCTGTAACATGTCTTTTTCAGAATGGGTGGAATTCCTGCCAAACACAAAGATGAAAAGTTACTTATATTTTTGGGAATCATTGATATCCTCCAGTCCTATAGGTAAGAAGAGTTTTGTGGAAATTGTATGATTAATTATGGGTTTTAGAAGCACTGTAATTGTCATAAAATGTGCACATACAGTACAATTCTATCAGTTATTATTTTTCATGGTCTGTCATTTTGTCAGGTTTATCAAGAAAGTGGAACACTCCTGGAAAGCCCTTGTATATGATGGGGTACGTACCTCTGTGTGTTTGTGTGTATGATTATGTAGCTGTATGAGTTGTGTGCCTACAAGACTGTGAGATCATTCTGTGCAAGCCTATGTGTATTGAAATGTCCCATTACTTTACAGGACACCGTGTCAGTACACAGACCAAACTTCTACGCAGACAGATTCTTGAAGTTCATGACCACAAATGTATTCAAAAAGAAATATAGTAAGTTAGTCCTAAATGCCCTCAGCACATAATTCAAGTGTGTCAATATTCCCGGTGCTCTCCAGTACTATGTGTGTGTTAAAGTTAAGCATGCAGTACCATTCTCTCTCATAGCCCCCAGAGGAGCATCTTCAAGGCGGAAAAGGAGTTCCCTCTACGCAGTTAAGTCGGCATCTCAGGAGATGTTGTCTCCACACACGGCGGACCAGAGAGAGGAAAAGAAAGCTCAAAGCATGGACAATCTGGATGGAGAATGTGAGCATAAAGACATGTTCATGCCATTGCGATATGCATCCTTATAATGGCTCTCTTAATAATAAACACACTGTCATCTGCTGATAATTATGTTCCAATAACTCTGTCATACAATAAGGACAGGTACACTACAGTATTACAAGTTTGGTGCAAGTATTTGTGCAAAGAAAGTACTTACTAACCTAAGAGGCTTAACTTGGCTACAATTTCCGCTCCGTTTCTAGAAGGTCAGTGATTATTACGGTTAAGATTTCATCTGACATAGTTTCTACCCTCCATTCAAAATACAGAAAGTCTAGCCATGCAAAGATATAATATATGTTTTCCATGTGAATTATGCTTCTGTTTCTGAATATACATTCTATACATAATGCATACATAGTCATTATATTTACTATTACATAGCATTGGTAATTATATTTACTAATAATGTCTTCTTTTTTTTCTACAGTTTTTAGTTCATCCAAGCAACCAGATCTAGTTCCAAGAGGTAGAGATTATGGTGTTTCTGTTGATGGTGATACCTTTCAAACCAGGTAATGTTATTAAAATATTCAGAATGAAAATAACCATGTTCTAACAGGGATTTCTGGCAATGAAGGGAGAGGTGTTTTGCTTGAGTTCAACCCCTATTGACAAGCTTTCTCCAGAATGAATGTGCCTTTAATGTGTCCACAGTGAACAACGACAGAGCTCCAGTTCCACAATTGCATTGTATGACTCCCTGGCCCGTCCTTACAAAAGCCAATCAGAAACAGAACTGGATGTCTACTTGGTAAGAAGATGTTCATGCACTCATTTAATTAAAGTTACTTAATGTTAGTGAAGTGGTTGCAAATGGGCCCTCCTAGGCATTGTGCCATAACTGTTAAATCATAAGCGTAGCTATATAAACCAGGCACAGGTAATGTTTAACAGTTTATGATTTCTTAGAATTTAATCACAATTCCTTAAAATATTTTACTCTTGGATTAAGACATGTATGTATGTATGTATGTCAACTATGTACAGTATGTGTGTATGTATGTATACACACAGACACACATGTAGCGATGCACTTGGACACGTGGGCACAGAGTCACCATTCTTTGCTCTTCCACCATCAGACACATTCGCCCAGGCGGAGTTGTTCAATGCCCAGCGTGTGTCCAAGTAGCATCGGCCACTCATCCATCTCTTCTTGATCCACAGTCACCATTAAGACCTCTCTTTCAAAGCCTATGGCGATGATACAGACAGAAATATACCTCTCTGTTTTCTTCTAGTGAGAAAAGACAATGCACCCTGAAGACAACGGTCTTTAAACCTGTCCGCCATCAGCCCGGGTGCCATAGCCCCTATTCCAGGGTTGAATTCTGGAGTCCTGCATACAGTACATGCTTTCAAAGTGATGAACCAGTCTAAACCAGTGCAGTGGTCCACCAACATCTGATTGGTGGTTAAGATGATGTCACATGGCTCAGACATGTAGCATTGATAGCAGGAGCTAGAACAGCTCTATGAGCTACAGTATATGACTCATAACCATGGTATGAACTTTGGATCCCTCCTGCATGCAGGCCTAGCTCTTGTAGCTCAAATATCATTAGCAAGTGTCAATTAAGATGGTAGGAAATATAGTCATCTATATAGAGTACATAACACTAAAGTTATAGTTGCTCCTAGCACTCTGCACTTGCTACAGTAATATTCTGTCTTTGCTTTGGCTCAGTGGAGCTCTGTTAAAGCACAGCCATATGCCTATATATTCTATTTTTCAAAGGCTGGATCCCCGAAAGACAATCTAGTTTTCTATATCTACTATTTGATCCACTAGGTATGTTCAGGTCTTTTGTTTTTGTGTTACTGAATGAAATAGGAAATTATATGCTAAAGCAATGCAATGTTCCTGTAATGGCATGTGTCTTTATTGTGTTAATAGACACTAATCAGGTTTGAGACGTATTTGCACATTGTAACTTTATTGTAAAATGGCTGCATGCCAAAAAGACTAAATTGCTTATATTATCTTGTGATTTACATTACATAAGTGGTGAATTTAGAAATTAAATAGGCCTACTATTAAATGTCTTTCATATCATTTGGCCAAACTTGCATATGCTGTTATGTGTTACCTATTGTAATATACCAAAACTTCTTTGTAAAATAAAGTAAATGAACGTTACTGACTCTTTATTATATAGTATACGCACGTATGAAACATCCTATGTTGTCCTACTTAAAGTCTGTCACATGTAGGCAGTGTTAGGTAGACATTCGAAATTTTTGTAAAATACTATACTAGTTATGGCCATTTGTGATACATATCCAAGGCTGCCATGCCGAGTTCCAATATTAGAGAGGATGATAAACATGGATATATTTAGGCATTTGAGTTTATAGGGCAACTGCATAATATATTACAGTAACATTGGCTACAGTATATGATGAAAAGTATTTTCAAACTGCTCTTTTTCGAATTGGTTAAAAGTAACAATACTGGTGTGTAGTCGCACACTCCAAATATGTTCATTGTAAAATAAATTACGAATATAACTATCAGGTTAATAGCATATGTTCTTATAGTTTGTAACAAAATTATTACAAATTAATAATGCTTACAATTACTGTAGGTGATAAAGAATTTTATACTCAATACTCGTTTATTTGTGATAAATGGCATCGAAAAGACTTCCTTACCATAACCTACATCAAAAGCATTTATCAATTAATATAGCAGTTATAGCCTACCCCAATGACCCGTATAAACAAATAAGACTCAAATACATGACTATAAATGCAAAATAACACAAATGAGATGTAGACAGATCGATGGATTTTGTTTTCTTTTTTTCTATCGATCGATGAGTTCGTGTGAGTCATACACGCAATATAGCGTCATGGTTATTTGATGACTCGGTGCGCCCCCGCTGTTGGGCCCACGCACGTACACGCAGACACACCTGAAGCAGCAGTTTCAATCCACGCCCATACCTGCGAGAACCAGGAAATCGGTGATTTGGACGTGACGAAAAGAAAACAGAGAAATTAGAGTTACATTCTTCATGTAGTTTAGATAAGTATTGTGAACGTGTCATCAAGGAGAGACACAATAGCAAATTGCCAGAGGTTTCACCTGGTAAGTAGACTTTTACTATTAAGTATCGACGCACAACACGACGTGCGTGCTGTAAAACTAGAAAAAAAAATAGTAAAGAACAAGACAATCCATATATGATCATCAACTAAATACAACACAAAAACTTTGTTGTGGTCAGAATTCATACAGTAGCATACGCCACACCAAGCTACATTAACTAAGAAAGTATTTAATACTTTTATGTAAGGGACACCCACTGTAAACAGCGTATGAATGCGTTTCTGATATTTCGCTGTACATCGCTCTTTGTTTTGAGACCAAGGACTTCGACACACTTCGTGAGAGACCAAGTCGTTGACAGTAGTTTTTAAAGAGTAAATGTGTACTTGGAAATGTAATTGTGTATTTGAAATGTATACATTAATTGTGCACGCCAAGCTGGTCGCTGTTTTGGACAGCTCTGACAAGGCGTGACTTAATTGTCCATGGCTGCCTTCAGTTTTCCTGCCTGTAAACATGTAGGCATTTTCTACTGTGTAATACTTTATCTTATTTTCTCTTATTTTGTATTTCATTATCAGGTTCCTATCTTACATTTGAAATAAGTAGGCCACTCACTTTACCACGAGTGTGTGCGCATGAAGAAATACACACGGATCGCATTGTGTAACATGAGACCATGGGGTCTAATCTCAACAGTCTGACATTACAAAAAAACAAATGTTAAAAATAAACAAATTTCGTGCGCTCATGTCGCAGGATTGAACAAACATAAACTCAGCACATCACACTCACAGACCGACACATTTTTGAGGGGCGTGCTTGTGTCGATTGGCCCAACCCTCTTTGCCCATGGAGTTGCAGGCTTGACCGAAACTCAAATATACAAAGCTACAATATAAATACACAAGTGACCGGCGCTCGGAAACAAACTTCAAAGTAGTCCTTACTTAAAAAGTATTATGCCACTTAAGCAAGGGACTGCGATTACCATGTTATATTACTTCTTTTTTTTAATTTTTTTATTTAACCTTTATTTAACCAGGCAATCTCATTGAGATTAAAATCTCTTTTTCAGGAGAGACCTGGCCAAGAAGTATCTTTAAACATACACGTTATAAAACATAGACAGTATTTATACAACAAAATATATATATACATACATGCATATAATTCTTAAAAAAACTAATCTTTGTACATTGTAAACCTGGTGCATTCATATTAGAACAATAAAAACCGGTGCATTGCTACAGTAGTAACATGAAGTAGTAGGATTTTGGTTTATTTTTCATGTTGTGTGTGTTTGTGTGTTTTGCAGCATTGGTCTGTACATGTGTCAATGAAAATTGAAATAATCACATTATCCAATATTACAACCCTTGTTTTCTATGTATAAGTATGTTGTGCAATCTAGTCAGGCTTTGTAGTTACTTAATAGGCTACTGTATGCATCACTTGACAACACCACAGAAATGGATCAAGTTGATGGATACTTTCTCGTTTCAGTCCACAGTGCTGTATATCACAATGACATTGGTACAACATTTGAATTAATTTTTGCATGCCAGAATATAATCTTACATATGCTTCGATCCATCCATGCACTGCACGCATATCACTGGACTGGTGAGTTTAAAATGCGCTCTGTGAGATTGGTCTAAAGTGCTGGATTGTGGCGATGTGTCGCGCTGCAGAGAGGAGACCCTCCGTCCCTCTATGTCATCACAGTACGGTTCTATTAATAGTTTGTGTCTCCTGCTGTGTTCTGTGTGCTCCAGTTTTAGGTCCCTCAAATCTCTATGGCGATTTCTGCTGCCTTGCTCTCTGGCAGACAAGTGTGTAGCACCCATGGCACGACCATCCAGAGATCCTGGAATATAACTCCTTTCTGGGTTTAGCATTGGCTGTCGGCATCTGATCAAGGAATCAGATTATTTCTATATTTATTTATTTTCTGTCTCGATGGTAATCTGGTGACTCGGAATGACAAGATATGGACCTGTTTAATCCGGTTGTTGCAGGATTGTGTTTCAGTGTTTCACTGTTTCACCGGTGCACTGTCTTTGGGGAGTGTGAGTTCTTTCTGTCGAAGGTGTGTGTGTGTGTGGGGGGCGGGGGTTCATAGCTGTACGTGTTCATGGCGGGAAGGCTAAACCTAGATGTTGGATTATAAAGCAGTGGCTGCGCAGCAAGCATGATCTGTCAGGGCTTAGTACCAGCGCCTACATCAGTGCTGGTGGCAAACAACATTTTCATTAGTCTAATGTCTAGAGGATCCAGAATTATGTAAGACGGATGCATGCGGCCATCCTCTGTGGACCTTCCCACTGTGCCTGTAACGTGGCGGCTGTTTCCTTCTGCCCCTGCCAAAAGCAAAAGGACATTTGTCAGATGGCAACGACGAGGCTTATGGTTTGATAGTGTAGTAACTGTGATGAGGATGGTCAGCTATAGCCTCTGGTGTCGGTGGTGCTTTGCGTGATGCTAGCGCTGGTGGCTAGAGCATTGTGGCTAGTGGACCACTAACCAGCAGCTGCTGGCCTTGGGGAAGATGAAGTTTAAGAAGTTCATAACCATTATGCAGTGCTATAGGGGTCGTACCCCTCAACAAGCGGGAACTTTTACTACCCGGAAGAAAATTGTGGCGGCCACAAGGGTGAGTGAGGTGTGTGTGTGTGTTTACATGATGTGTGCATGTTTGTTTGGCAAGTGTAACACCGCTGTAGAAGAATGAATCATATTCTTCTTTGCTTTTTCTTATAAACGGGGGGTTTAACTGGTGACCGTATGCTATATATAATGGTCAGATGGTGTACACTCCAGTATATTATAGCAAACCAATGAAGCCGATCAGACAATACATCACATTTGAGTCTGACAGGAAAGCTCTTTCCACCTGACGAACCAGATGGTTGGTACCCAGAGCCACCTGGAAAGCCGTCCGTTGAAACCATGTATTAAAGGGCAGACACGTTACAAAAAATACTCGGCGGGCGATTGGATAAACTGACTGTGATTGTCGGCCACAGTTGGTTAATATCGCTCTTCACACCTAAACTACACCTGTAGCTATGGCGCTGGTGATTCTAACTAAAGCACAACGATTTCAAGCTTGGCCAGACTAATACCTACTGGTGAAGTCAAACTGCAGCTTGCGAAATCAGGATGGCATCGCAAGGCTACTTCCCTACATCATGTGCACAATGTATGGTAGGCTATATGTAAATGTTTCAACAGTTTCTCACTGCATGCCCCTGTGACGCTGTGCTGGTGCAGCGAGTGGAAAAGAACTAAAAGGAGAAACAGAGTGCCGAACGAGCCACACGGCTCAGCCTTTAATAATAATAAGTTAAACTGAAATAAACTCAACAGTGTAAATAAACTTAAACA
>JAODTR010006696.1:0-10660 GCA_025399935.1 Amblyopsis rosae | reverse complement strand
TCGGGCTGAGCCCGGCTGGGCTCCGTGGCAAACCCAGCCACCAGGCGCTCGCCAACGAGCCCTCCCTCTGGGCCTGGATCCAGACGGGGGCCCTGGGCTTCCTACGGGCAGGGTAACCTCTCCTCTTGAATGATTTTTCATAGGGGTCTTCTGAACCATTCATTGTCTGGCCCCTCCCTTGAGACCACTTTGCCTTGGGAGACCCTACCAGGAGCACAAGGCTCCAGACAACACTGCTCTCAGGATCCATAGGGACACACAAACCTCTCCACCACGATAAGGTGATGGTTCCCGGAGAGGAGCCCTAATACTAACAAAGAAAATAACACAGTTGAGAGTATTGTTTATTTATTTGACTGTGATTTCACATATCTTGTTTGTATTTGCACCTTTTTTATTTATAAAATATTATACTTTTATGAGATTTCATAAGACTTGGCAAATGCATTTCTCAGAAGTTTCTAAGTACTGCGTTGTGGGCATTCTTAGCAGTATTTCTGATGCCTATATTGTTCATATCGATATCAGAATTATATCGATATCAGAATTAAGAAAAACATTGTGATATCAATTTTGGCCATATCGCCCAGCCCTACGGCACAGAATCAATACACAAGTGTGAACATGTGACGAACACGTGTGACTAATGAGAATGACACATACAGTACATAAAATACATGCGTGCGCATAAACACACACACACACACACACACACACAGACACCAGTGTGTGGTGCATATGTGCCAGCTTCAAACAGCAGACGCTCAGCCAGGTGTGGGATTCCTAATTAGGGTGTGTGTGTCAATTTATCTGTATTTTGTGCGTGTGTGTGTGTGTGTGTGTGTGTGTGTGTGTGTCAAGGACCCCTAGAGCATGCTGTTTTGCTCATTTGTGGTGACAAATAGCCAGTCTGTGGAGAAAGGGCGGTTGCAGTGCGTTGCAGTTGACCCTTGACATCTCATTTGGGTCTGATAGATGGGCGCTCTTGGAGGGCGCGCCAGTTCACTCTCAAGGAAATAGCCAGATTCTCTGTGTCTCTCGCTCTCTCTTCACAACGCCACCAACACAAACATGCTGCTTTGATTTCACTAAATTGGTTGAGAAATGTTGTCATTGCGATTACGTCTTTGGATGCTTGTACATGCCACATTGGTCTGATGGGAGTATATATAATTCAGCACAATCATTTTTTAAGTGTTATATAAGTGCCATATTTGTTCAACAATCTTATTAAACCTATTACCTATAAGCACCTTTAAATGTGACGTCATGTTTCAAATCTTTTGTCTAATACCAACAGACTTGTTGGGTTGATTGTTATTTTCTTGAAAAGTAAATAGCAACCATAATAAATTGTTATACTAATGATACGTTAAAATATCAAATGTAGTAATTACTGTAGCATCCTGACACATTGACACCTTCCCATTATCAACCTCATAGAATCTCAAAGTCCTGATCCTCGTCATCATTATCAACCTCATGTACTGTTTAAATTCAAATATAGCTGGTTAGAAGAAATACCTACAGTGTTCATGTACATTTTAGTTATTTAACCATAATAGGGCAATCAATTAACATGATTGACATGTGTATTAGCAGTTTTCTGAGTATGAAAAAATTCTGCGATGAACATTTTTGAAAAGAACAAAGGGCACGCATTACAATGCAATGGCAAATGTCTGTGCTATAGTGAATCCAGGGATCATTAGCAGTGATGCTATCAGCGCTAATATAAATAATAACAAATTAGATAATTAGCAATTACAGCAATCATGAATTGTTGTCTCTACTTTGTCCTCTTCATTAAAAAGGTTTCCATCATCAGGCTGGTGGTAGCCACTGTGACGACTGTATTTATACTCGAAAGTATAGAACGGTTTGTTGGCAGGATCAAGAGTCACTCTGTCTTCCTGAGATAATAATAGACTGGAGAGATAAAATTAACCATTTGAAATTCAAATAGCATTTGAAAATAAGGGAGAATGAGACACAGACCCATAGAGAGAAAAACACAGAGGAAGAGAGACAGAGAGCGATAGAAAGAAATGGTTGGACAAGCAGGGAAAACTTCCTATGTAAATAGACATTGTAAGTAGATGCATCTGTCTTTAGTGCAATACTGAATCTTCAACCTTGGTTTGTTTTTGAATCGCTTAATACCAAAGTCCTTATAAGCAAGTCTCGCCACTCGGTAGCCATCTTTGAACTTCCGGACATATTTAGGAAGTACAATGGCATTAATAGGGAGAGCCATAACCACTCTTTTAGAGATCATTGGGACATATGAATTGCACTTATACGATCGCGAGTCAAATCTGATGAAAACATCTTAAAACGTTTGGCGATTTAGCCTCAAAATAAGTCTTACAAAGCAGTTTTTCTCCAGTTTATAATGCCACTATGCATTCGCAAGATTTCACGACACCGACTTCACTAGCGGCTGTTGCCAGCTAAAACAATAACAAACTTCTTAGAAACACACAATCAAATCGTCAGAATTCACTGTGTATAGGACCAGCTTGCTATACAACCTTGCTAACACAATAGATATGTTTTTCAAGCGTTAACAAACACATTTTTTCTTTTCAGCGGATATCTTTATTACACTAGTATTATGCTTATGAAAGAGAAATAGAGACTGACAATGTACTTAAAAAAGAAAGCAATTTTGGCTGTCGTCTCAATTTTATCATCTCATCATTGGGGTAAACTAACTAACCGCTAATCGTATGCATTCATAAGAAATAATGATCCTCAATAAACAATGTCAGTAGATTAACAACTGCAACTCGTAGATATGCGAGTCAAGTTTGTGTGTCTTTTATGTATGTGCCTTCTATATGGATTAATGGGTTGTGTGGGCGTTCATTTTTTACCTTGCCGGCTGGTAAGATCTTAGTGGAATAAGGACGTAATGTTTTTACACATTTCACATGAACTCTCATTAATTAATTATACAAAATCTACTTTTAACAATATAGGTAGGCAGCTGGCAGCTGCTGTGTGCATTTGTAATATATTATCCACCTCTTCCACGCTTATTCAAAGACAGTCCACCACAATTCGTAACTGTCGCAAAACCTCAAATGAACACTTACGTCATTAATGTTCTTCAACTGTCACATTTGGCGTTTCAGAATTTTCTCATAGAGCTCAATTCAAAATTATCTAAGTGGCATGTCTCCTCTATATAATTTCTCTGTCAATACTCAACCCCTCCTCACACGCACAACCATTTTTGCAGCATATACTGCTGATGATGATTATACTGATAACATAAACCAAATTAAACTAACAATTAAATGAACCCCCACAAGATCCTCTTGTGAACCGTCAGTCCTGACACCCACTTGTCCCAGTTTTAATCCACAAATTCTATAGGCAAATTTAAAACCCTGTTCGGTTATATGAAGCCTTCTGAACTGGAAGACGTCAATACTCAGGGATCTGGTCTCAGGACAGCAGTGATACTCAAAGCAAAAATTGACAGATGATGTGTTAACTTTGTTATGTGTTAAAGGCAATGCTGATATCTTAAAGTAAGGCCCCATTTTTAATAGTAATAAATACTATTAGGGCTGATCGATTTTACCTAAAATCAAAATCTTTTGCCTTTGTTTTGCTTTTGTTTGAGTTCTATAAATAGAAAGAACTATAAATAAGGTATACACCCGCGGTAGTATTAACAGCAGCTTTTGTAAAAACATACTATTTGTATAAGCATGATACTTAAGTGTTGCTAACAATGGGCTAAAACGTTAAATAATGAAAGATACATGGAATCATAATTATTATATTAAAGTAAAATATATTGACAGGCAATAGTTTACTTACCCTGCTGTAGTAGGCAGCCTATGTTTATCATTCACATATGCATTTGGAATCTGTGTTTCCTTCTCTCTACTCCACCTACTAATTGTAGATATTTTTGTCTACTGTGATATTATAGAATAATTATTCCAGAAATTGTATTAGACTGTATAATATCGAGAGCTGTGGAGCAATTTGTTCTGTGTCCGCCAGACAGCGACTGGATGCCGGCGATCTCCGGCAACTTGACATCTCGCTATAGTGATGTCAATTTGACTTAACATCGCTATAGCTAGAAGTTACCATGAAGGGAGGCGACGCCTCTGTTTATGTGACACCACCTGAGCTGACGTGTTGCGAGCCATTGACGTGACGTGTAGTTTAGATTTACGTCTCTCGCGGTTGATACTAATAGTGGTAATAACCACACTCTCCAACGACTATCTAATTAGCCACCTCTGTCCATACAATTAAATAGAAACCATCTGGTGTCCATATTTATGATGTTTTCAAATTAAGAAATGTGAGAACAGCAGTATGAATGCACAGCAGTCAGTTTGTGCACATGGTTCATTTTAGATGGAAAAACCCAGTAAAATGAAAAGGCTCCCTCATTTCTACAACTCACAATCTCTGTCTCTGTCTCCCTAAGTCTATCCTCTCATTACTATTCCTCCACAGCCCTTCCCTCCACTCTCAGATGTAAACTGCCTATTCTCTAGGCTATCTAATCCAAACTTAATCAGAGGAAGAGGGACCACGCGTAATGGGGGGGGGAGTGAGAAAGTTAGACAGGTCAGGCCAAGCCGGAGACTGAGTAAAGACATAAAGATTGCACGGCCCTGGAGACCGAGATGGGAGTTGAAGAGATCAGCGGGGGGGTGTGGTGAGGGAGGGGGTCGGGCTGAGAGTGTTCCCTAAATGACAGGCAGATAAACGGCTCTAGGTAACAAGAGGAACGGAGTGTGTTGTACGTTTGTTCCATGGGGTCACACTGTTCCCCTCATTGGAACGCTGTGAGAAACTATTATCACTCAAATTCATTTCCCTTTCTAGTTAGTTTCCAACACCCATAGCCTTTTCATATAGAGATGAATCAAATGTGTACTCGAGGATCAATAATGTATACTGTAAGTATTTTCTATTTTAATTTCTGTATTGTAGTTCTTATCTATACTGTAGGTCTTCTAATAGGCTGTAATAAGGAATAGGCTAGGTGGCTTGTTTAAACACATCTGGCACATTAAGTCTCAACTGAAACTTGCATAGCCATGTGTAGGGATGGAGATCAAGACCCAGTTCTATAAGGACTCGGTTCCACATTTTTCAAAACTAGAATGTCTGAGTTATTCATGCTGCTATAGAGTCTAGTGGCTTTTAGAATCTAAAGGTATGTCTTGAGACAAAAGAATCATGTCAATTAAGTCAAATCATTGTTTCACAAACAATGGTTCACAAGTAGTCAAAGTCTGAAGGTCTTTTACACCAAGCACGATGCGAAAAAGTGATTCATTATTTTAAATGCATTATAGTAAATGATATACAGCGCGAATGTTCGCAATGCAAAAATGTGACATATTTTATTCGCTTCATGGTCGATTTTTTAAGACTTTCACCTGCCGATGAAATGGGTTTAACTAATCACAACTATTGATGTCACATGACAATAGTTGTTTACATTCTGTATACATTGCAATCAGCCGGTAAAGCTTCGATAAACACCCAAAAAATATACAGAATGTGACAACACGTGGGAAAGTAGCCTATTATATCTCTGCTAACGTTGGGTATGATTAGCCTACTGTAAGTAAATATCTATTTGACAGCTGACAGTTTTTTCTAACAAGATTGCATTGGCTGGTATTGCTACGAACATGGATTGGATTTATAATAAGAAAGTACCATAGCATTTGAACTGCGTCAGTTTCATCATGCTTTATTTTGTAGCACTCAAAAATTATAGCACTATGCTGACGCTACAAGAAGTCACAAACTGTAGAGAACACTCTCCAACTCGCCAATGAGTCTCGTTCTCTCCCCTCCGGATTAGTGCTTTAGCAGGCTACATTGAAGGCACCATGCACCCGGCACCGCAGCAACAGCCACCAAACCTGTCAGTCAAGATCAGTCCGCCCACTCGTCTTTTTTTCGCCGAAATCAAATTATTCTGGAATTATGTCTAAACATTAGAAATAACGTGTCGTGTTCGTTGTAAATGGTTTGACGCTTTTTCGCGTCGTGCTTGGAGTAAAAGGGCCTTGAGTCACAAGTCACTCTGGCTGCCGTTGCGAGACAATCCTCAACCCAAAACAAAGCAGTGTCACGCGGGGCAGTGCCCGCCGCTCCTGCGCGCTCTCGCACGCGCTCCCCGGAGTACTGACAGCTGATCTGAGACAGGTGACAATCAGGGACTCCCACACCTGTCTCCTATGTGGATGATTGCTGTCTTCATGTATATATATTGTTTTGTTTCGTATAACCCATGCGGGTTATTTTGCTTTCATGCCATTGTGTTTTGTACGTTTTGTTAGATTAAACCTTTTTTGTTACTTCTTATTCCCTCATTGTTGCCTCGGTCATTCGAAACACTACAAGCAGGGTGAACGCACTCCGACTTAAAGATTTTTTTCCACCGGACAAGTAGCCAGATTCAAATGTAAATAATGAAAACGGAACAGGCTATGTGTGATAGTATAGTATATGTGTATAGTATATGTGATAGTATAAGCATGTGTGATGTGTTGCATGTTACAAAGCTAATTTATTATAACTTAAAATAGTAATCTACTGTATAACCTACTGTATACAGTAGCACACATAGCCTAACGCATAGAATGGAAGCCAAATGTAATTCGGACACGGTACCATAACACCTTTGCTTAATCAGGCAAAGGCAGCAAGCCTCATAGTTTTAGTCTACTGTCAACTGAGAGAATAAGAGGTTATTGACCTAGTTACAGCTGACCTTTTAAAGCGCAACCAGTATGTGTTACTTAGTAACAGACCAGCCACATAGTTGCCGACACAGAACCAGAGAGACTGTTAATAGAAGTTTAGAACTATGATTGCGGGACTGTTTGTGTTGGCGGAGCGAAATAAATCATTAAACAAACAAACCAATTATTTTCTGTTGACGATTATTACTATTATTAACAAATAAAAAAGTTATTATATATTTAAGATTTTTGTTTCTATTTAAGATGTTAATTTTAAGATTGAATGATAAATATATGTAAAATGTTATGCAATGTATAACTAAGTTAGCTGTGATAACATAGCTGTCATTATTTTAACACAATGTTTGCTTACGATGACTGGTGCATGACCTATTCAGTGATTGACACATTCACTATTGTAACTACACTCCCTCACTTTATTTAAATTGATTTACTTCTATTTCAGCCATAGATATTTACAGTTACAGCATTTAGCAGACACTTTTATTCAATTAATTTAAATAAAGTGAGATAGTGTAGTTCTTATTTATATTTGCAGAATAGAGTACAATCATTAGGGCAGTTACCGCTCACCCAGAAGGTCGAGGTTTCCCCATCAAGTCTAGTCTATCTGTAAGCATCCTTGAGCAAGATGTTTAACCTGATTCTTAATACTTGGAATTGTGCTCATTCTAAGTGACTTTGCATAAAAGCATTTACTTAATAAATCTGTAGAACAGTTTGCCGTTAACACATCCCCAGTTACTGTTCTGCTACTGAGGTCACACTGACATTATTGAAGACCTCAACAAGTGAGGTCTAGCATGCTGCACTTTGCTGGAAATCATTGCACTGTAAAACCCCTATTGGCAGTTTAACCCTGGCTAAATGATGAACACTGTACTGGCAACACGTCTGGGAGATAAAAAGCCTTTCTTGGGAAATGGCAAGCAATTAAAAGTATATTAGCTGTTCAAGGCCAAAAATAATTACTGCTCTCGCGCCATTGTGTTGTAGAAAATAGCTGCAGGCTGCAATACTTGCACTTATGGTGTGTGCGCACCATATATATATATATGTATATATATATATATAAATGTATATACAGTAGCATTGATCATGCTACATTTCACTGGCAGTGTTTTGTGTGGGATGCACACATGCATGCACATTCAACCAGCAGACAGAAAGGGTTTCCATCAGAACATCTTGCCGGGGTCGACGATTAAACCCACGCCGTCGAAACATGCACCGTGGGTTGAAACGTTCCCTTTGATTTCACGCCTGTCTGTCGTACCTCTGCTGGTCCCGTACGCGGGATGTCAGCAGCATATTAATCCATCCTGGACACACACCGGGCCTTTATGCAATTATGAAAGTTGTTCATGCACAAATTTATGCACGGCCCAAATTGGCAAGGTCAGAACTATAGGATGAATATCATGTTTGGAAACTGAAGAAAAAAAAAGAATGAATACAATTTTAAAAAGATTTGACAGATTTAAACAGTGTTTGAAAGGATTAAATCTAATAAAAAAAAGGCTGAAAATAATAGAATAATGGTTGACACGCCCACATCTAGCCAGTTTGCAGTGAGACTTACGACAATGTTCACAGTTCACTATAACGGTCATGAGTGATGTTTTGGGAACAAGAAATGTCACATAACGACTTGGTGAATGAATCTTTTGAAAGAATCCTTTCATCAAGTAAAATTATTTGAGTCTTCAAAAAAGCTTGAGTAATCTGCCATGTCTACAGGGACTTCAGACAGCACAGAGTCGTGCATGCTGTTCATGAGTAATGCAGGCTATCCTGTGTGTGTCATTGGCGGAACAGTCTGTCAATCCTATCTAAGCCGGTAAATGTGACATGTGATTGGAATGTTATTTCAGCAGAGAGCAGACAATAGGTTGAGAGCACCATCTTTCTTGGACGGTCAGTATCACAGTTTCAAATCTGAGCTGCGAGACAATGTTGTCAGGAATCACGTGACTCAGAAGTTCACTACTGTGTGGTTAGATCTCTGAAATGTGGGTGTTGTAAACTCTCTGCTCTGAAACAAGGGCAAATGCACTGTCTCATCTACAATGAGTTTAATTCTTACAGATTATTGACATTATTTTTCAGCCTTGCAAAATGTTTTTTTTTTTTTTTTGTTTATTTATTTTTTTTTAATTAAAAGGTTTAGTTTTAACTTTTAACTTTTTAAAGTGTTTCTTTTCAATGTTGAAACATGGCATGATATTGATTTAGAATGGGATATAATGGTTTATAATTGTAAAGTTGGAAATTTAAAATTGTACATTCTCCACCATAATCAGATTTAACTGCAGAATGGATTGAACCATGGCCAGGTGGAAAACTGTATATCCAGACTGGCAGGCTTTATCTGGACATGTGACAGTAAATCTCTTCCATACCCTCATTTACATATTGCTTTTATCTCTTATTAGATGTTCTATATGCTACTTGAGGCAGACTATCTATAAGGGTTCCACTACTGGCAGGAACATTTAAACACCAGGGAGTGTTTCTGTGAGACAGTGTGGTGGCATATGCATACTGTAATACAGTACATTAGTATTGTCACATGTCACGATACTGAAATGTTTAACTTCGATACAATACTTTCAAGAATATCAATATTCAATACCATTTTCGATACCGTGAGGGAAAATGTAGACAATATTGATGGCTTAAACTTCTAGGTCTTTATTCAAAGTAAGACATGGCAGTCTACAACTTTTTTTATCTAGGCTAGGGGCAGAACAGCTGAATAACTGTAGTAAACATTAACAATACAACCTTTTTACATCAATGAAAACAATGATTCCTACTAAAGCAGACCTACTATGTGGTGTACTTTTTCAAAAGCCTAGGATTTTCATCAATCATTGTCATTCAAAATGGATCAAAGTTCAAGTAAAAAGAAAAGCAGTGCAATCTTATGCATTTTAAATAAATCAAATGTAGGCTCATGTAGGATACTGGCCTTAACCCTAACCCTAACCCTACTGATACTTGGCTCTGCTTCAGCAGGATTTACATTCAGGAGATGAGAGGCTTCCCTACACCCTACAAATACCTGTCCACACACACAAATACCCTTGTACCAGTGGCGGCTGGTCCTTCCCCATGGAAAGCATAGATACAACAAATCTGAAATTATGCTGTTGCTTTTGATTTAAATCACTTGTGGACATTTTGAGCCTTTCCTGAAGTAGGTCTAACTGAACTCTAAGTAATCTGTTCTACAAAATTAACAGTATCTACCATGTTGCATAAAAAGATGTTAGATTATGTTGCTAGTTCTAATCACAAAACAAAGTAGGCCTAATTACAAACTCTAAATACATGGCAAAAAAAGTATACAAAATATGAAAACCAACTCACCGCTGTATTGAGCAATCTTTTTGTTCATGATTTACTATATACAGACAAAGTAGAAAACGTCTTGAGTGGTATGTCCTGATTTAGAAATCTGCCAATCATCAAATATAGAAGCTGATCTTCCAGGCAGGACAAAAAGAAAGTCTACTGTCCAATAAATGCTGATATGCATTTTCATATGTAAAAAGCTCTCATAGACAGCCATGGAAGCTTAGCTTCCGGGCGGGAACCAAAATGAGCCTCTTGTCCAATTACGTAGATCTTTTTTCCATAGACACAAACCATACTTCAGTCGCCCATAGGATCCTATTGACACTCAGCTTCAATGGGATGCTCAGTGTCTATGGGGCCGCGTGTAACAAAGTGGACTATTCAACGGAGGTAGAAAGTAAAAGGTTTTAATCTAACAACTAACAAACTTACAAACATACAAACAATAACAACAAAACCACACAGAATATAAAGACCGGGGAGTAATCACAGATGGGGAACAGCTGCGGGAAGCCCTGATTGCCACC
>JAODTR010006695.1:0-10660 GCA_025399935.1 Amblyopsis rosae | reverse complement strand
GCATTGCTAAAAGTCCCAATCAACGATAGAGCACTCCTTACTTAAATCCGAATATGTGTCATACTACTCTGTATGACGAACAGATATAGCTTTTTAAGCTCTGGGCCAATCAGAAATTAGTATGGCTAAAAAGCACCAAACAATAATAGAGGAGTTTCTACGGAGTCCAATTATGTGCCTATCTACTTCCTATGAGCAACAGTAGGTGAGTTAAAGCTGTTTAGGCTCTTGGCCAATCAGTAACAAGCATTGCTAAAAAGCACTGATTAGTGATATAGGACTTCCTACTGAGTCCAATGATGTGCCTAAGTACTCTCAAGGACCAACAGTTGGCAAGTTATATCCATGTAAGCTCTTAGCCAATAAGACAACAGCATGGCTAAAAAGCACTAATAAATGATACAGCACTTCCTAACGAGTCCAATGACATGCCCAACTACACTCTAGAAGTAAAGGTTGGTGAGTTATAGCCATTTAAGCTCTCGGCCAATCGGAAACAAGCATGGCTAAAAAGCACCCAACAATGATGGAGGACTTTCTACTGAGTCTAATGATGTGCCTAACTACTTCTTATGACCAACTGTAGGTGAGTTAAAGCTGTTTAAGATCTCGGCCAATCAGAAATGAGCATGGCTGAAAAGCATCAATCAGGGATACAGGAATTCCTACCGAGTCCAATGATGTGTCCAACTACTCTTTGGGAGTAATGGTTGGTGAGTTATAGCGTTTTAAACTCTCTGCCAATCAGAGACAAGCATAACTAAAAAGTACCAATAAGAGATAGTAGAATGTTAAGAGAATTACATACCGGTACCTATAATGTCTCACTACTCTCTAGGTCCAACGTCTTATCAGCGTTGAACTACAAATGAATAATCCTTACTACTCTTTAGTACTCTGAAGTACTTTGTAGTACATTGTAGTACTCTGAAGGTACTTTGACTATTTAAAGTACTTTAAATTGGCTATATGAATAATAGTCTATATGTGGTCACTTACACATGTGATTAAATGTTAAATGTACATAAACAATAGAAAAATGCAGCATATAAAGTCTGTATTTACACATGGCCTCTTGCTGCCCTCATGTGGTTGTTTGGTTGTATTACTACACCCACTTTTAAGCTAAGTGGAAGATCTAGGAGACACATTTTAGGCTGTGCCAGCCATTTCGTTCAAAACTATTATCTAGTCTGTAAGGAAAATGCTTGAGCGGTTATAGCCTCTAAACATGTTTTGCCATTGTCATGTCATATTGTGCTGTCCTATTACTATTTATAGCATTATGAGCCCTTGCGTCGGACACTCGATGACGTCGGTGACGTCAATGAAGTCTGTGAGGGTTCAGGGCTTGAGAGCTTAAGGCAGACATGGAGATTAAAAAATGCGAAATCAGTAAGCGACATTTGTTGTCATTATGTTGACCGGTCCTGCTACATGCTGTCCAGCAAAACGTTTACAGCTACATACAGTATAGAGGTTAAAAGGCATTGATTACCCATTATACAATCAAAATGATAATTTAGTTTAACCTAAAATAGACTTAGTGAAAGGTCAAAAAGAGTTTGTTACGACCTGGCTCATGGGCCATAAACCCAAACAACCCAAACTCTTAACTAACAAACAGAATAACATAGAATGAGGTGTGAATGTCTGTAGCTGTATGCACTGAATATACGTGGTGCGTGTTGCATGCTAACTAAACTAAGGAATTTACCAAAATAAGAAACAAACCAACAACAGCATGTGTGGTGCCAGGAGGGTCACCAAAAACAGTGTGCTGCAATACACCTATATATGATTGACATGCCCAGGTGCTCTGATTTAGCCTAATTAGGGCCTACCCAGCCAATAAGAACAACCGGCCTGCCGAAACAAGGCAGGGCCGTCACAGAGTTAAATGGTGGTGGAGAACAATTCATTCAGAGGTCATCCAGAGTCATGGGGGTGTGATGCATCCCAACCATAGCTTTTAGAGGGAGGGGTTTCTGGTATAGCAACATAGACAAGGTCCCACCTGGGGACAGGAGCTCCTACATTTGTAACACAGCTAAATGTAGCTTGACAGTTAGTCGGAGGCAACAGGCTACTTCAGATGCATGTTACCTTGGTTACTGAGCAGGGAGTCCTCTTAGCCGCATTGATGGCACTGAACTCTCACTTAAATTAGTTAGACCTTTCCAAATAAGCCTGTCCTTCATCTGGCTTGATGGAATTCCACCCTGACCACTTATAGTCTCAGCATTGCAAAACACATTGTATACAGTATAGCAGTGAGTAGCTGATCTTCAGATTCCATTAATTTGGTGTGTGCCTGTTGATAGCATTGCCGTCATCTGCCAAACTTTCAGCTCACAGTTGGGATAAAACAAGCTGCCAAGCTCAAAGCCATGGACAAAGGAGGAACCTCTGACCCATATGTCAAGGTTTATATCTGCCCTGACAAATTCAAAACCTTTGAGACCAAGGTGTTCCGGACCACTCTGAATCCTGTTTTCAATGAAGAGTTTACATTCCAGGTATATGTTCTTGTTTCAAATGAGCACAAGTATAAAAAGCTTTTTAAATAGCTCTAAAACAAAACTGTTTTAGAGCTGCTAGCTTGATGAATCCTGTCACTTATTTCTGCATTGCTCTGGCATTCTTTCCCCAGATATCAAAAGCTAAACTCAGTAAGTCCACGGTTGTTATGCAGGTATATGACTTTAACAGATTTACCAAACATGAGATCATTGGTGAGCGGAGACTGGAGCTTAGCACTGTTGACTGGAACCACGTAATTGAGGAGTGGCAGGACTTGTGTGAGCCTGCCAAATTTGAGGTAGACCCACAATTTACTATTCTTATGATTTCTAATTTCTTTTTCCCCATATTTGTGCTCAGTTATTTTTATATTTTGGCTGACATAGTCAACTTCAACGCTTAATATTTTAGCTTTAATTCGCATTCCTTTATTTTCTTTCTGATAATTAAATTTTCATTGAATGTCTTATGTTGTCTGATGATGGTGTGACACAGGATGAGGATCTCGGAGACATTTGCTTGTCCTTGCGTTATGTTCCCACTGCTAGCAAGCTAACCATTATTATTCTTGAGGCCAAAAATCTAAAGAGCATGGACACAGGCGGATCATCAGGTAGGTTAAATGAAACTTGACTGAACATATAAAAGCATGTATAAATATAACATATATATATATATATATATATATATATATACACATATATATTGATCATATTTGTGTTATTTAAAGCTGTTGTAGGTATGATTTGAGAGTTAATTACAAGTAATGAGATAGATTAAGAAGGAATAAATCAACAACCCAAAAACCTTCCCCCTCCTCCTCGGCTCCCTCCCTCTGGAGCCTGTTGGGTCTGCTATTGCCAAGCCCATTGACAAACCTAGGGCTGTACCCAAATTTTGTCAGTCGAATCGGGTTTATCAAATCTAATACGACAATTTGAGAATTTGTGTGCTTAATTCCCTATTCTACCTATATAAATTATATTATTTATTTAGTCATCGGATGGGCCAGCTACATTTTAGTTGGGTTCAACGTATATGAGCAGAGCGGAGTGGGAGCAGAGCGATCTTTGACCGGAGTGAGGAGCAAAATTTGAGCGGGCGAGAAAGATGCCGCTTAATCGCTCAATCTCTCCAGTACCGCTCCGATCATGGCGAGTAGCCGGTTACGTCGTAGCTGTTTGCTTACGTCTGATCATAGCATGTGATGTATGGTAGTTTTAATACTTGTAATTATACCCCTTACCTGTGGTTGGCGCTGTCTACCTAGGGAAGGCTGGACAGAACCTGAAATGAAGTAGTTGCAATGACAATATAATTGTGCTTGAGTCATGTGTTCTTATTAAAATAACGCATGACAACACACACAATATTAGGCTACATTATGGAGTTCACCTGTTTGAATTTAGACTATAGGCTATATTTTGGTTAAAAGGCAGGCTAGAACTGAAGTATATTTGAAACGATACTGTAGGCCTATTTTCACCGATTTATGCCGTTAATAAACTACATTGTTACATTCTAATAAAACAATCGAACAGCCTACTCAACAAACATGGTAGGTCTACATCATCACAAAATTGTATGGGTTTGTTTTAATTATGACTATACAAAAATGAATGGAGCGAATTTGGAGCAGCAATTTTGTTTCCTTTGAGCAAAGAGAGGTTTTGAGCGGAGTGATGTGAAGGACTTGAGGGGGTTTTCTAACAGCTCCGCTCCGCTCACATACTGAGATACTGGTGTAAATTGCCTCATTGAGTTGCATGTGTAAATGCCTCATTGATTTTATGCGTTTGTGAAGAATGTGAGTTATTATATAATAATATATAATCTATTGATAATTTGGTAAAAACTTTTAGATTTCACTGATTTAATTTTAATGTAACAAATTCAGCCTAATTGTTCACTAATTTACACTGTGTAAATGTACTTTTTAGTGTGACTGCAGGACTAGTGATTTAATACCATAAAGCCTCTGAACCAAAAATTTGCATAGGTAAATGCTAGAATCTTAGTTTTTTTCCACCATAATCCAGACATTCTGAAAAGATTGGTATATGGCTTGTCTTTTTTGGCATAGTAGGGAGAACACGGCGGCAAAATCGACATTATGTTATTATATATCTTTAAGAATCCGAATCGTCCATAGTATTTTAATTCTGTTTTATGACGTTAGATGCTGTTAGATATTTACAGTCGTTATTTTATTTTCCTTAACTACTCTACAACAACTCACTATATGACGTCCTTTTGACCAGCGGCTGAGCTACTACTGGTAGCTTACATTAGCTACCGGTACTATCATCGGGTGAGCTTGATTCGACACCAAGCCTTCCATCATCCATCTGGCGACATCAAAACCGGAGTGTGTTGTTTACTGGGACATATTTCAATTCTTCAATTAAAAAATTATAAACATCCACCTCCATCTACAATCACCCTCCCCCTGCTGAGAACCTATCCTGGATGAACACATCATTAGGCTCCAGCTCTACCTCTGACTTCATTCCAGCCACTGAAAAGTACACTAATGAACTCATCCTGAAATCCAAATCCTCTACCTGCCAACTTGATCCCATGCCCACTAGCCTAATCAAAACATATCTTTCCTCCATCTCTCGCATGCTCACTGAAACTATTAACTTCTCTCTTACCACGGCTTTGTACCCCCCTCCATGAAAATCACAGCTGAAAAAAATGAATGCTGACCAGAATTACATCAACAATTTTCACCCCATCTCCATCCTTCCCTTCCTCTCCAAACCACTAGAGAGGGTGTGGCCTCTCAACTTCTAAATCACCTAAACTCCCATAACCTACTTGAACCTTTTCAATCTGAATTCTGTCCCACACACAGTACTGAAACAGCTCTAGTCAAAATCACCAATTACCTCCTCCGTGCAGCTGACTCCGGCTTCCTAATCATTCTTATCCTTCTCGATCTGACTTCAGCCTTCAACACTCTTTTCCACCTTCTAATAATAATATAATAATAATATAATATAATAATAATAATAAACTTTATTTGTATAGCACCTTTCATACACAATGTGCAACTCAACGTGCTTTACAGTTAAAAACATTTGAAAAACAAAGGATGAAGGGAACAAATCAAAAATAAGAAACAACAGAAAACTAGGTAATAGCCATAAAAATATTAAAAACCATTCCCTAGAGGCAGCAAGATGTTCTACAACATCTTGCTGGTATAGGTATTGCAGGAGTTGCGCTATCCTGGTTCTCCTCCTACCTCACTGGCCTAAAATCCCACAAATCATGATGTGTGGCAGTCTCGCTGGGTTGTCCCTCAAGGCTCGGTCCTGATATTTATTATATACCTCCTACCTCTGGACAAGATCATGCGCCAACACAACGTTGACCTCCACTGCTACACGGATGACACCCACTCTACATCTCAACAAAACCCACCTCAACACTCCCCCCGTCTCCCCCACCAACTGCCTTCTGGACATTCAGAGCTGGATGACTCTTAATGCCCTCAAACTCAACAGCACGACAGAGGTCTTGCTCATTGGCTCCAAATCCACTGTCTCCAAACAAGACAACCCAGCCTAAACATTGCTGGTCTTTTCATTCCACTGTCAACAACTGCAAAAAGTCTTGGCATCACATTTGATAAGTCCCTCTTATTTGAATCACACATCAAAACCATCAACCGGGCTCCTTCTTCCACCTTCGAAAGATATCTAGACTCCATCCTATTTAAGCACTGAAACTCTCATTCATGCCTTTGTCACTCTAGATTACTGCAACTCTCTTCTCTCTGGCATCCCAAAAATACCTGATTGTTGTTATGGGAAGTTTCAATAAATGGATATACTTAGACAGAGAATCTTTAGTCTTTGTTTAATTAATAATTTCTATAGAAATGGAGCATTCCCAACAAACGCAGTTCAATGCATCTTGTGCGAGAATGTTCAACCTTCTGTTGTCTGCGTCCTGCTTATATACTAGGCACAGCGAGCATGTTTACAATGACAACAGAAGGGTATAGCAATCAATCAATAAAAGCAGAAAGAGGATGTAGCTTCAGTTAAAACACATCCCAGAGTTAAAACAAAGAGGCTAAAGGACAGATGGACCTTCTATGTTCTCACATGAGAGTATAGGTATATGGCATGGTCATTAATGTAAATTATCCTATACAGGGACCTCTTTATTGGCCCCCTAAGTTCTTCCTGTGTATATCCTGTAGAAGTTAACTAATCTCAAATCTACAAAAAACAAGTCTTAAGTAAGGTCATTAAGGTCATATAAAGAATCTCTGGGAAAGCACACAAAAGGGCATTCTCCTTGAAACGGGTGAACGCACTGCTAATTCCAGGTGCATCAATGCTTCGTTTTTGCATAATGTTATATAGAACATCAACTTCTGGCATATGCAAGGAAAGTAATTCCAACAGCTGCAGAAAAGCCTGATCGCGGAGTTTTTTTGACAGGCCGTATGCCTCACTTATGGTGGCCCCGTCCCATCCTGAATATGTGTGTATGTTATCCATACACCTCAGCAGCGCAGCGCGGTTCTCCCAAACTGCATTTACAGTTCTACTTTTAAAATTCCATTGCACTGCGGGTGGCCTTGGAATGCCTCTGCAAGAACCGCAACACGTTTTGGAGCGGCAGAGAAAAAAGTTGCAAAATCAGTCAAATCGCGCAAAGAACACTTTCATGATGTGATTTCGTGATGGGCATAGCAGTGAACAAACTGGTCATTTGGGTATGCATCTTTCATTAATGTCTGCACACCACGGACGTTCCCACTCATCACAGCCACGCCATCATAGGTCTGTGCGATAAGCTTGTCTCCCAGCTTCAGTGGTTCCAGAACAGCCTTGATACTGTTGGAGAGGCCGAGTCCAGTCTTATCTTTCACTTCAACAAACTCCAAAAATCTCTCGGTCACTGTATTGTCAGGCAGCATGTATCGTAGCACAACCACCATTTGTGATTTACAAGAAATATCAGTTGTCTCGTCTGCCTGTACTGCGACAAATGATGTCTCGCTCACTTGTTTGGCTATCTCCTCCCTGTACACTTCATACATACAGTCTAACAGTTCATTTTGAATAGTGCTGGATGTCCCTTTGAAGATGGGCTGAGTCTCATAGTGCCTCTGAAGCCATGAATCACCCTCACACATATTCTCGAAAAAACATCGGAATATTCCCGGATTCAGAGTGTCAGCCGACTCATCGTGGCCCCGTAAAGCTGTTTCACATTTTCCACAGGTTTTAATGCAGGTTATGATCCGACTGAGTACGTATCTGTTCTCCTCCACTTGCTTGTTATGCTGCTCAATGGAGCGCATATATGCACTGTCGATCTGGACCGCAATATTCACACTCCCAAGTTAACCAAGTTTCACAGCACAATCAAGATGATTGCCGCTGCTCTCGTGGTTAGCAATCCTTTCCGAAAGGTGTTTTAAATCTCGATAACCAGTTCTTGACCAAGTACCATCTCCAGCAAAAAGTAGACACAGAAAACAGAACAGTGCTTTCTTCTCAATGCTAACCGTTAGCCACTTTATAAAAAAAAAAACCACTTTGAAGCATTAAAGCCACGATTACCTTTCCCTGCAGCAGTTTGGGTTACGATAATATCCCGTGGCTGGTGAGCACCTAGACACTTAATTACCAACTTCTCCTGCAATGTCAGAGCTTCAAATCGATTTGCCAGTATAAAATCTACTTCATTCATATTTGTAAAAATCCCACCGGTACCTTCATTTGTGTAATGGCGAATGCTGAGCAAATAATCAAACCTTGTCCTCATCTATAGCTTTCGCGCCAGGAAAACAACACAGCCAATCAAATCGTCATTTTGATATGACACGGTTAGTGGGGAAAATATGTTTTACCCCTACACCCATCAAATTCCTGTGACATACTTCGAACGTTCTGAGCATGCGTGTTAGCATAACACATACACACAGCATATTTGACAAGAGTGATTTTTTGGAAATCCCCACCCTGACGTCACTGTAGCTGTTGAAACCAGACGCAGTCTGGAGAAGAAAAAAAAAAAAGCACCGCATATTGAAGCACCCAGAGGCTAGATCAACGTGAACTAAAACAGTTACTGTAACCCAATTTATTATGTAATTTATGAAGATAAAAAGTGTTATATATGAGATAACAATAACATTTTTTAAACATTGTTAACATTTTATATATTATATATTATAATTTTACAACAATCAAATATTATATATTTAATTCGTTTAGAGTTCTTTTTTTTTTACCACCAGGTGGGGCTACGCCCCACTAGCCCAACGTTAAGAAGTTAGGAAAAACATCTGCATTCTGACAAATGTATAATGCGTCCGAATATTGACGAATATTTATGTTGAACCATTGAAAAAAAATCATCAAAATAATAATAAAAATTGTAATTATGTTATTATTTTGTGACAAATTGGTTTTACGTCATTATTAGATGTTTACCTATTTTGCACAAACGTCCATATTTGACGACGATCAATGAGACCATGTTGGAAAATACGGGTCATGTTGCATCCAGTATTGACTCAGCTCATTAAGGGACGGTGCATTTTACTGTTCAATAAGGAACAATCACGTAATATACGGCCTACCCAATAAAAAATATAATAAATAAACCGAATAAAAAGCGGTGAGCGTCTTTTTTATGCAGTGGCATTTAAAGTGACATATTTGTCACTGAATGTCTTGAAAGTCATCTGCCTACATTTTATTTTTAAATGAACGAAAAAACAAATTAACGAACGTTCATTCATTCATTTTTTCGTTTATATTGGAAAACGAAAAAATGAGAACAACTCCCTGAAAAAACAAAAAAACGGAAAAGGGAGTTGTTCTTGTTTTTTCGAAATTATTAGTAGATTTTTGGTTTTCTCGTTCATGCAGAGCATTCAGAAAAACCACCTGATATTCCGATTTTCCCCTGTGGGTGGTGCTAAATCTGGAATGCCTGTCACTGGCAGGATATGCATTCATAGTTTTTCAAATTAAGAGTTTTTTTTGGCCTACAAACACTGTCATAATTTGTCACCATATATTTTTGGGCTTAATTGACTGAATTTGGTCCAAAACATTTATTGAAATAGTCTATTGTAACACGAATGTAAAAAAAAAAAAATTTGGCAGATGCCTAAATTAGATTCCTAGATTCCTATATAAGGAATAAAGCCAACAGGTACATTGGTTTGTATTTTATTTGATATAAAGTATTTGTGATTTGAATGTGAAATAATACTACTTTTTATTTTTACAGATCGGTTTATTATTTTTCCAGACAGAGCACATCACTATTTCTGCACATGCAGACCAATTTCAAATACTAGTATCACATATTCAAGTGCAATAGAAAAAGTTCAAGAAACAAGAACACAACATGACATTCCAAAATGTAGAACATCCAACAACAAGTGAATATACAGTACACATAAGAAATTCAGCATGTAAAAATAGAATAAAATAACTGAATAAAAATCAATTACAATGTAATAATAGATACATAAATTTAAATGACATACCAAACATCACAATAAGAGCTAGGGTCACATGACATTTATCTCAACTACAACACACGGCTGTTGATCCAGCCAGTCAAGATCACAATACCGCCGCAGTGCACTGCACCTATTTACAATCAGCTGGCACAGACAACACCATCTTATCAGTGTATGCAAAAAAAGACCGCCACATCTTTTCAAATTTCGCTGATGAACCCCTTACTGTGCACCTGATTTTTTCCAATTTTACAAAATGGAAAATATCTTTTATCCAGGAGAAGTGAGAGGGAGGGGAGACAGATTTCCATCTCAGAAGAATTAAGCATCTGGCTAAAAGTGTCACAAATGCAATGAAGTCGACTTTATATCTGGGGAGTTGTAGATTAGGGGAAAGGACACCAAATATTGCTGTGAGTGCAACCGGTCCTATTGGAATTTTTATGGTTTGGAATATAGTGTTAAAGACTTCAGACCAGAATGTAATTAAACGGGGGCAAGACCAAAACATGTAAAAATGAATAGCATGGGCTTGGTTACACCGGTCACATGTAGGATCAACATCTGCATAGATCTTAGAGAGTCTGACTTTAGTGAGGTGAGTACGGTGAAGGATTTTAC
>JAODTR010006694.1:0-10661 GCA_025399935.1 Amblyopsis rosae | reverse complement strand
CCTGGGCGCCTCCCTTGGGAGGTGTTCCAGGCACGTCCAGCTGGGAGGAGGCCTCGGGGAAGACCCAGGACTAGGTGTAGAGATTATATCTCCACACTGGCCTGGGAACACCTCGGGATCCCCCAGTCAGAGCTTTCCACTGTGGCTCGGGAAAGGGAGGTTTGGGGTCCTCTGCCTGCTGGAGCTGCTGTCCCCCGACCCGACTCTCGTTAAGCGGATGAAGATGGCTGGATGGAGAAATGCACAAATGAATAAATAAATACATGTAAAAATACAGAAATAGCCTTTTTTAATAAAAAAATGTAATTATTTTTTCAATTATTTTTAAATTTATTTAATTATTTAAACAATTAATTAAACTCAAACACATGATATATTCTTGGTGCAAATTTATTGTTGACAGGTAACAAACCTATCAATGACTGTGCTCAAACACAATGTCACCCCAGAATGACAAGTGCAGGCATACAGCCATTTAAAACAATGTCATTTCCAACCGCCAACCGCAACAGAACATAAAATAATAGGTTATATTAGCAGCAGGATATACAACTGAATCCAATTGGCTTACAGTGGCAATGGTAGAACTGCAAATTTCCCTTATAGCTTGACTGATAGATAAAATACTGGAGAGCGCCATGCAATGCTATGGGCTGTTCTTGCAGTTAGAAAATACACCGGCATTGTCAAATGTCTGCTTTAACTTAACTTTCCATTGTAACCATGTAAGCTTTCCTGTCGTGCCTTATTGACATAGCATTGTTTGTCATACTTTCGCAGCCTGCTTGTCTTATTTATGTGTTGGTCCTTCCCCACCACCAGTGTTGGTAACGTGTTTGGCATATTAATACTCTGTGTGTGTGTGTAAGGCATATCAATAGTGACACTTATTGGCATTGCAAACGTTGGGTTGTGCCAGTCAATCTATCCTGTACATTCAATCATCTCTAACCACAACTTGCAAACTTGCTTGATCAACACAACTCACTATTCCTCTCAGTGTACAAATGAAGCAGAGCAAAACTGATGCGTTTGAAAGCTATTCATTTTAACACATGGGTTAACTCTAAGAGTGTGTGTGAGTGGGGGGGAGGTGTGCCCTCTCCTAGGATCGATCTCTGATTGGTCAAATTTGACATGTGACCCCTTTCTGACAAGACATACTCCACAGAATCGAGGAAATGTAGTTATAGATGTCGTGTAGTCATTAAACAAATAGTGGTATGTGCCCTAACCAGCAGCCATTTATGTTGCTATAACTTAATGGCTGCCAGAGTACGAAGAAACAAATGAAAATGATCAACAGCAGTACAGTTGTTTGCATATCACTGAACCGTTCCCTGTCCCTGTCTGCCAGTCCATGTTTTGCCTGTCTCTGCTCTGATTGTTCTATTAGCTCCACCTGGCCCTCATTGTCTCTGTCCAATAGTCTGCCTTGTCTCCCTGTATTTAGGCCCTTGTGTTTTCCCAGTCCATTGTTGATAATTGCAGTCTGTGGTACCTCTCTGTTGTGCAATTAGGTCCTGCCCTTCTTCCTAACCTTACAATCACAAAGTATGCCTATGCATTACAATAAAATTAGATTTAAATTAAAATGTCTGGCAATGAAAAGCAGTCATTTGAAATATTATGTTATTTATGGTTATAAAGGCATGTTATAGTCTAAACTAATAAGAAGAAAACTATGAAAAATGTATTTGATTTGAATTACAGGATATCTTCATCTATTGTATCTATTTCCTGTTTGTGTAGTTATTTCTTGAACAGTGCAGATGATGTCAACACTACTTAAACCAGTGATACAGTATGTTCTAATTTTCATTCAAATGCCTTCCTCTAAAACCCTCTGGTCCCGCTTAAACAGCCTCTTTGAATCTGAGCCAAACACTTTGCTTTGGGTATTGCAGTCTCCAATTCTTAACACTTGTTTTTATATACTTGTTATATACAGTATTTGCATTGGTATACACTTTTTTCTGAATCCCTCCACCAAGCATATCCTTCTTGCAATATCTCCCTTCTCATGCCACAGTATACTGTAACTAGCTGCAAGATACTGTATATTTTATTTGTATACTGGATTGTGTGACTCATCTCTTTAGGTATACTGCCTTATCTTCTAAATCAAATTGTTTTTTTATACAGTGTTATTTTTTAGTAATAGATATTTGGTGGATAATTAATGAATGCACCCTTCTGCAATATTGAAATTTATAGAATCACTTCCTCACGGTTTTGAATACAAATTCTGAGGATAGCAGCTATAAATATTGACTGGTTGTGTTGCTTAAACTCAGAAATTATTATTATTATTATATTATCTACCCCAAATAAAAGTACAAATGTGGCTGAACATTCAGTGGTTATGTGAAATGGAGGTCACCAATTATATGCACAGACAGTCAGACTGCAAATTGTGTATTTTCTGTCAGTTTGACACAGCTATAATGACTCTTCTACAAAAACTCGACTGAAAATTGACTGCATTTTACAAGACACTACTTGCAGACTTACTAGCAGACACGCAGCATAACACAAGATAATTGGGGCAGTGTGGCTGAGAGGTCTTTGAGGTCTCCAAACGGAACGTGTGTGATGCATTGCTTTAGCCTACATGTATGTATATCATTTTAACACATCATATTGTGAAATTACAGATTCCTCCACATATGGATATCTAAATGGTAAAAAAATGTGTGATGACTATACTTTCATAACATTTAAATGGTACTTTGCAAAAATATACATACTTACTCATTGTTGCTCATGCTTACTAATTTCAGTTTCTGTATTTATTTTGGTGCCCATAGGGAGGAAAACACTTCTTATTCATACTAAGTGACACAGAGAAACCATGAGCGTACAAAATCGATATTTACTGATCTGTGTTTTATTTTTATTTTGGTAGAGTAGTTCATGCATGCATTACAATTGTGGTAAATGTGGTTTGAATATGAAATAATTTCTCTAAACTGGTAGCAGTTTGATAGCGAGGTGCTAAATATTTAACCCTCGCACTGCTCTGCAAGTGTTGGTTACCAACAAGTGTTGGTTATCCAGTAATCCTATCAGACTATATTCACAAAGTGAATATATTGTCGCCGAAGTCAAATTATTGAGATAAAAGTGATTCCACTTGTCACATTGCTTTTTTGCGTAGCGCTTGTTTAAAAAGGGCCTTTAGCCTGGGAGGGAGCAGGCTAGGTATAATTTACCTTTGTTACTGAGCAGAAATCCTATTAACCACATTTATGGAACAGAAAGCAAGATTTATTTAAATAAGCCTGGATTCTCCTTCTGGCTTGATGGAACATAGGATTGCCATAGTGTTTTCTCAACACATTGTTAGGTTCAATGTAATATTTGTATTCATGTTGACAGTTGACAGAATGTTCGTGATAACTTCAGAATGCTCTTCATTGTGGCCAAAAAGTTGGCTCAACATACCATTTGGTAGACTCATGTTGATCTCCAAGTCAAAAAGCTAGATGCAAAACTTCCCTTAATTTTTTACGTTGACCCAGTGTGGGGGTTTTTTGTGTTGGAGGAGAGATTGAAGATAAGGGAAGAGAGTTTTCTTGTCCAAAATCCAATTATCTATAGATAACCAGTAAAACATAAATATGTATAAGAATATTATGCATTATAAAAAATAACCGTTTCATAAGTTGTTTAGATATTCCACTTATTTTCCATATGTTCTCAAAATGTATTTTAAATGCAATATTTATTTTCAGCACATATATGTATATTATTGACTAAGCAATATATCATTCTATGAAAAAAGCCTACATTGTTTTATCATTTGCTTGCATGTCTCCATGTCTGTGTCCAGATCTACATTCCAATCAGTCAGGTGTAAATGAAGTTCTGCCCTGTGGACTGTGGACACTGCCTTTGATAACAAATTGACCTTTGAATCTGACTGCCATAGAACTGGTGCCAGATGTCAGTCACAGCTATTCTTCCTTAACAAACTCAGGAAAGCGAATGTCAATCAGACAGCCGTGAAAGCTTTTTACATCACATTTATTGAGTCAGTGTTGACCTTCAGTGTAACAGCTTGGTTTGGCTCTCTCAAAAACATCAAGTTGGAGAAGGGGACGTCACTTTAGCGAACTAAAATGGTCAGAAAAGTGAACAATGACAAAAGGTGGAAAGGATAATGGTCTTTTTTTGCACATCCTTTTAGACACCACTGCCATCAAAACCAGACAAAGACAGCCCATACTGTAGCATTGAGCTTAAATCTGTAAATTACAAACATAACACTCAAAAAGAAGAATCACTGCTGGATTTAACTATGTAGGACTACTGTATCTGACATAAATCTATCTTCAGTTATTGGTCAAAACCAAGGCATAAAAAGCATAAACGAAACTGTTTTTTAAATCGAACAGTCAATATGTTTATTCACTTCTTGGGTTACACATTATGTGTCTAAACGGGTAAGAACAAAATAAAATAGGTCTACATGTTTTTACCAACATATTATGCTGTTATTACTCCATTTTTGTATCAGCCTGTCAACATAAACGGGAACAAGACTAAAGGTAAATACATTCATATAAATGACACCTGCTTATCTACTATATAGTCATAGCCAAGTAGCTTCACTTCCAATCATTTGAAGAACAGCACAAATTGACACATTAAACTAGATGAAGGTAGACAAAGACATGTAAGATTCAAATAAAAAGTCTATTTTTAGTGTAATTGTAATTACAGATTATGACTAATTATTGTAATGTATAATTGGCCACAGTAATTTCACATTAATATTTATCTTCCAAAACAATTGATGATTACTTTATCATATTCATTTAATTTTCCTGATAAAATATTCCCTAATTCTTGAATAGGTTCAGAGCCAGGGCAAAAACACAGAATGTCACGTTTTATGCAGGCCCCCACATTATCTGCTGTGCTAACGGCTTACTATTTCTTTGAATTATATGATTTGAGAAATAGCACATACACATACCATACAGAAGTTGTTAGTATTATAAGTATAGTATATAGTACAGTATAATACCAAATCATAACAGAGGCGGGTAACAAGGACTGGCAACACGTGAGAAATGGCTATGGCGTTCAACAATATACTGATTATTTTTCAGAAAGGCACATATAGGTATACTGTAGCTCTATTGTACCAATTATCTTCTGAAAAAGTAAACATCACTTGAATGAATAGATAAACATCTCACTGCTTTTAATAAAGACACTTAGAAACTAGCATCTACTGGGCTCCAGCTGTAGCTGCCAAATGAGGCTAAGTCCATATAACAGGACCAGGTGTGTTACTGAGATGTGTTGAGCCCATAACAGCTTGCGTTTGACCCTTCTTCAGCAGACAGACTGAGTGAGTTTGCTTGTATACTGTACAAGTTGAATTGTGCTATACAGATGGCAAAGAATTACTCAGAGCTGTAATCCTCACTGTTTTTACCCCAATTTAAATAAACACAGCAAGATGTCTCTGGTGGCGTGAATATTAAAATGTAGTCAAGAACAGAAGAAGCCACAGAGGAGATCAGTGTGCAATACGTGCCTCTGGACAGGTTTTGGCTCATTGCTTTAAAGCTAAGGCATCATTAAAAGGGACACTTGATTTGTGACTTGAATTACCGCTTGATACCTGCATAACAAAACACAGTTGTTTTGGTTTGAAACGGGTTTGACACAAAGTTCTAGCTAATGTGTCTGGTTCTAGTCCCCACCAAACTGTTCAAATGATTCTCTACAGCAGTGTGCGCTTTGGTGCATACACTAGTTATCATTCAAGCATACTGTAAGTGAGCTTGGGAAATGTGGGGTTCCTGGGGGCATTCTAACACAACCATATCATGAACAACACTTTTCCATTACCTGCCTTGTGGTCAACAAACTATTATAATCATTCTTACCACACATTTGTCTGCCAACCAAATGAGAAGTTCAAGTTTTGAATGAGCTTGCTAAATTATAGCAAAGAGTCATTAGAACTGGTCACGCATTTCATCCCAGCCTAATCACTAAGAAAACAAGCATCCATTGCATGTCTCAATTAAACAGCCAAACAGAGCATATATATGTGCCGAGACATGAGAAATAATTCAACATTGCAAGCAATGTTGTGCTTGAAACAAAGGGCGCTGCATGGCACCATCATGATCTTATTGGTTTGGTTATAGAATCACTGATACAGCTGTTCTTTACAGTAATTACTTTGACTTTCACAACTTTAACTTACTTGCAGTATGTTGATTAAGTGTACAATATGTTGCTGCGTTGTGTGTATAGCTTGTCAATAATCTGGTGCTGAAAAGCATCAACACAAACATATTTTCTTTTATATGATGGGCTAATTAGTGAGGAATTGTTATTGTATTTTTCAAAGTGATACACAGACAATTGAGAGAAATTGCAGCCATCATACATGCTGAGCTCAGTAATTGAAAGCACAATAATACTAATACTCAACAAGATGTTAAGAACCTATGAAATTGCTTTACCATCACTGAAATATGCAATGTAACTTTTGTCAGCATGCCCTTGAGCATCCAGAACATTCTGTGATGGTATTCCATCCAATACTGGAAATGAGCAAATGACACATCTGCAATACATGTTGAAATATGTTCTCATTACCTCTTCCATTTTGGATTGTTACCACTGAAACGCATTACTTTCAAATGGGTTCTAAATATGCATATGTATATATCTGTGAAAGCGAGGGTAAGCTTGACATTGAGATGTTTGTTGCATAGGTGGGATAAAATGTAATGCATATTTTCCAAGTATAATTTATTGTAAAATAAAACATGGTATTATAAAAGTTACAGATTACTTTTTTGCAAATAATTCTTCCTAGATCATCTGGATTTTCTTTGACAAATAGCTTATTCACCAAATCATCACATAAACTGCTTTACCTGATACAGGGATTGTATATTCAATGGGATACACCAGCTTGCCACCAATCTTTTTACCCTTGGTTGCTTTAGCAATCCTCTTAGTGTGCTTTGTGAGATTGTGCATATATATGTCACAGTGCATGGAGTACTATTTAAAGGTGTGGATGGGGCATCATATGAAATAGTGTCACCTCACCTCAATAGGTAGATAACAATCCTTAGCGTCATATCTGAAATGTATTTCACTTATCATCAGAAACAGCCTATTTCCAGATATTAGCAATTAGCATGTGGCTTACTGTATATTACTGTATGAATTAATCTTTCATAAGTGCTCCAGCGCCGGCTCCAGTGATGTTCTAGTGACTCTCATTAGAATGCTAGTCACACTGGAGAAGGTCAGGGGTAGCAGGCAGGCAGGCAGGAAAACAAGCAGGTTGACAGTCTGTCAAGAAGCAGCACAGCTGTCCACTTTCCTGATGACCACAAACGTAGCCCCACCCATAGTCAAAGTCTCTGGACTCTTTGAGTACTGGCTATTCCAGAATGACAATAATTGTCCCTGGGATAAATTGTGCTTGTTACGTCATTGAGTATGCAAATAAAAAGACGGAGTCCGGTGAAATAGTTTCAGGTTGTAATACAATCTAGTCATGCTAGAGAATGCTTGCTTACTTCAAGCTCAAATCAAAACAAACTCCTTCAGAAGCTCCGCCTCACACATTGAAATGCATAGTAAAGCTAAGGGCACTGTTGTTGTGAGCGGTGTTCGCCACTTTGTTTATGTTCCTATTTACGGAGCCAGGGCTAGAGGTACATCATTATTTTATCAGCACTCACAATGGTAAGCTAGTGTACTGCAAGGAGATATTTAGTGAATTTGACAATAAGGGACAGATTTACTAAAGGTTTGCGTGACTATAAAAATGTGTGCAAACTTGATAGCACTCGTAAATAACACCTAAGCTGATCTACTAAAGCTGTGCAGGGAGGATGACATCTTTCAAAAGTGCAAAAATAGCACATATTGTTAATTTGTACATAATATGCAATTTGGGGCATTTCAATGTTAATGTGAAAAATAATTGGAGGGGAACATGCAAATACATTAATTTACACACGCAATGTGATCTATCAAGCCTAAATGCTATTTCAGGTGATTGCGACAGCACCTATATTTAATATGTTTGAAAGGAAGGTGCAAACCGCCAAGTAGGCTCTGGTTGGGACTGAGATACATTGTTTTTTGTAGAATAATCTAGTACACCTGCATGGAAAACTTTGATTAACTGCTTCCCAGCATTTACAATAGGCATACTGTATAACTGGGAATAAGTGTGTGTGGGTCTAAGAGAGTGTGTGTGTGTGTGTGTGTGTGTGTTGGTGGATGGGTGGGGGGCATGGTGTGGTTTGTTAAGTACGTTAAGGAAGTTACATCGTTTTTAGTTAAATAGCCTACACTTAACAACAACAAAAAATAGCATTGTGCACATTCATATGGGGTCTCACAGACCATAGACATGAGGGTTAAATCTTGCCATGTTTTCAGTTATTCTGAGATCATTTTTGTTTTACCTAATGCATTTGCTTTCTCACAGATACTCTTCCTTATGGTGTTTTTTCTTGTTACATTCAGATCTTCCATCGTATTGAATTTGATTTGTTCTTACGGTCAGACTGCTTTGCGTCCCGACTCTCCACGGTGGGAAAATATTAAAACATGCAAACTTCCCATTTAAATACTGCCATGGTGTTTGCACCGGTTGTCATTTACGCAAAAATTGCGTAAAAAACTAGCAAAAATTCTTAGTTGTAATACGTAGGCCTGCTAAAATTACATGTGCAATTATACAATTCCCATGCAATTCAGCACTCTGTATTTGGGATGTTAGTAAATCCGGCCCCAAATGTATTAGCTTACATTTAGCTTACAATTGCAGACATCCATCCATACGGATGGAGACAATAGACCTACCAGATCAAATCTCTCTGCATTTAGGGTGGTGAACAGGCTGCTTTGTGTCCAGCATTTTCATCCTTTTTTCCGCATCCCACATATTGAGACGATGTCCCGCATTTTCAATTAGGATGTAGTTTTCACAGTTTTCTAATGCTTTTCTAATATCTGGTATTTGTCCTACGGTTGTAAAGACAGCAGTGAAGACAGACATAACATGACTGTGTTTGATGCCAATCAAACTGCGCACAAGTGGGTTAGTGTAACCTGTCTGTCACCGACCTCCCTGCATACGCCACACCCAACTGTGAACATTGCGAGGGATCACAACAGGTGATAGCGAATCTAGGAAAAATTATGGAAGCTATAGGTTACTTCAAAGAAAACAAAATTCAGCTACAATAACTGGGAAACAACGCGGGTGAAGCAGGTGCAGGGGATTCTCAGTCTTCTGCAATGTTTGCCAGTTCTTTTTCAATTGTAGACAGGGGTTGGGATACGATATGAAGTGACAGTGTACCGGTACGGACGTTATAAGCATACAAAAAAATATATTATTTTCAGCGGATCTCAGTTTCACCAGTGTTATGCCTGTTCCGTTTTAAAAGGTATTTATAAAAGATTGAATTTAGTATTTTCTCTATTTCCTAACAAACACCTTCCTTTCAACATATTTGTAAATGGGAACATGTATTGTTTCGGGTACTTATTAGTCCATTATATTCAAATTTTCGGTTAAAAAATATGATCGAAGTATAATCTGGTAGATGGTCAGCAAGACGTCGCGCGGCTAGGCGGCAGCATTTAAGGCCATGACCAGGGCGTGGTCAGCCTTGCTCCTGCCGCCGTCTTTGCGCCTGCCGCTGCGGCATGCTTTTTTTGGTTTACCGTCACAGAACCAACACACATGAATAGGATTTAATGACGTCATGCCGCCGTTGCTGCCAGTAGTGTGAATGCCACTATAGGTATGCCAGTTTCTCAAAAAGAGACATCCTGATCAATGGACGCATTCTTGTTGAAGCCCAAAAATCATTGTCAGACAGATATGGTAACGGCAGCTGAACTAACATATTTTACCACATTGTGCAGCACTCCCAATCATATAGGGCAGCTGACTGAGGGAATAATCTAGCACCGGTAATTTTACCATACTCAGGATAGCAAATAAAATTGAATGTGTTGTATCTGGATATCTGTTGTTGGTGGGAGAATGTAGGCAATTTAGAGTATAAGCAGGCAAGCCATCAATGAAATTATGTTTAATTGATTGATGGACAAAAGTGTATGAACAAGTTAAATGCATATTAAATTACCTTCATTTAGTACTTTTGTTGTTTGGATATACTAACCTGTTATATTTGATAATTACACATGGTGAAGGACTAACCTGTATCCTGCATAGTCTGTGCTAACAGAGGGCAATGCATAGAGATCTTATAAAATAAGATAATCTAATATAATGTTAATTTTCACAAATTAGACATTCAAGACACATCAAGATTTTTGACTACGTCTCAGCATAACATGTCCCACATTGTCCCCCATAAACATATACTATTTGTCCCACATTTGGTTTGTTGGGATCTGGTCACCCAATCAATCAATCAATCAATCAATCTTTACTTATATAGCACTTTTCATACAAAATCATGTAACACAAAGTGCTTCACACTACAGCGTCATTAAAAACAATATAAAATGACCCGCTCCCCAGCCACCTCAATTTCAGTCAGAGAATGGAACCCCGAAGATATTGACAGAACGAGCCTACACACCAACATACCCCAGACCCCCAAGGATGT
>JAODTR010006693.1:0-10662 GCA_025399935.1 Amblyopsis rosae | reverse complement strand
CCGATTCATGCCAAACTTGTCGGGTGAGCTGGCGGGGGTGCCCCGAGGTTGGCGGGCGGCTTTGGTGCCGCTGCGGTGTCTGATTGGGCTAGGCCCGTCCATGGCTGCTTGCAGCTATATTTATTATTATTATTTGTTGTTGTTGTTTGGCCAAATACCGTTTTTATTAAAAACATACTATATGTATTTTACACAATATTGGTTGCTGAAGGGCTACAAGTTAATAATAAAATTTCCTCTTGTCATAGACAATTCATATTCTGTTAAGACATATGATCTAACACAGTAGAGACACTGATCATCTAAGTGACATGAAAGATTTATACTATGACGTCCATTGTCAAAAGTTTGGCAGCTGTGTTGTCAAAGGAATGCAGTTAACACTAAGGTTAACATTTCTTCCTGATGGGCTATAAGACACACACACAGTAATATCTTGTAACACTGACACTGGTGTGCTGTGCACCGGGCCGAAGCCACACACTCACAGTTGACTCATTGATATGTGCACTTGTTAGGGACGGTATATGTATGTTGAGGTTTGGGTTTAGTTTATTGTTGGTTATGTTTGCACCAGGAATAATGGGAAGGCTGCCTTTAGTGTCTATGGTGCTCGTCTCTGGAACAGCCTCCCTCAGGAGCTGAGGGAATCACAATCTGTGAACACTTAAGACATTTTAAGACACACCTTTTTAGCTTTAGCGTTCTCTTAATTTTATTTTGTTATTTTATTATTTAAATCTGTTTTTATTAGGTGTTTCTAGGTATTATAATTTATATCACTGCTATTCTGTTGTAGCTTCATTGTATTTTTATTTATTTTCATAATTGTATTGTTTCATTGCACCGTATATTGCAAACTTGCCTGAGAGGTGTTATATAAATAAAGCTTGATTTAATTTTACCACAGTATGCCTGTTTCATTGAACTCTTTAATTGTCCTGTCGGCTGTGAGCCACCAGGATATTCTCATTAAAGTTCAAGCAAGGCTTGTGCTCAAGGAAGCATCCATGTTTCTGCGTCCTTTCGTTGGTCTGCACTCGCCCGAAAACACATTACATTATTGGAGTATCATTGTATTATAATCATGTTGAAAAATCTGAATACACTTCAGCAAGAAATCCTTACCTACTGTGTTCATATAAAAGATACCGCCATGAATGTAGTAACCTTCATTTGATGGGCAAAGGCAGACTAAAGGGCTAGGCTGCTCTCTCAGGGATGCTGACACTCAGTACACAGATATGATAGGCCTACAACCACAAAAATGCAGCCTGTCGTGTTTCTTAGCATTGGTACACTGAGACATTGTTGGGTTTAATCACATCTAAGTCTGCATCACTGCCTCCGTCTCACCTGAAGTCTCAGGTTTCATCCTGGGGCAGGACAACCATTCGAGGGGTGCTGGGTTGGCTATGTCTCGTCATGAGCAAGATGCCTAACCTCTATACATTACTGTCATTGTAATCAATGTAACTCGCTGTATATCTGATAGAACATTTTCAGCATTTCAAATAGGATTCAGTTACAAGTTCAATAAATTAGCTTTGTAGTGTACAGATTAACACATAAACATGTGCACAAGCCAAGTCAAGACGCGACAAAACGCATAACGTTAAGCGCGGCGTATGGTCTGGTAGGCCACGGACATCCGCCTGCCCGCTCCCAGCCGTCAGCTGCCATCATCAGTCACCATTCAGTCGCCGCTCAGCTGATCCACTACACTACAGCTGACTTGGCCCTTCAAAGGAAGGAGCTTCATTTAAATAGTTTCACGCCATTTTCTCTCTTGCTCGAAGTCACTGTAGAGCACCCGCCACCTCCCATGCTCTTCTTCGGTTTTATTGTTGTACTTGTCCTTTGTGCTGTATCATGCATGGTGAGGATTCATTCCACTTGTTGCGTGATCTTCTCGTGGGTATTACTTACGTACTGCATACGTGTACTGTCTCAGTTGTTGCCTTTTCTCGTTCTTATGATATTGCCTATAAACTCCTTCAAAATGTAAAGAAAGATTTGACGCAGGAGGTCAGACTTTGAATGTTTCGTGAATGTTGATGGCGTGATGCTCCGGATAAAGAACCTCGTTCTACACCTTGGCGTCGACGCGCGTCTGACGCCGCCAGTGTGCGTTGCGCTGTTAAAAAGATTGAACTCTGCCGTCTCTAGCAGCGCGTCTGTGCCTTCCATGGCCGTTGGCCTTAAGACTGTAAAACTCCTGTATGCATGCAATCAGCTTCTGACTGACCTACACACAGCTCTTCGATGCTTTGGTTTTATAGTCACACACAAAATTAACACTGGCCAATAGTCTCCTGCACTATTCTATTCTACATAAATGGCCGGTTTCACAGACATGGTTTAAGTCCAAGACTTAAAGAAAAATGCAATAAAGATCTCCATTGAAAAGTTTTTCAGTCTAGGATTAGGCTTACTCCATGTCTGTGAAACCGACCCAAAGAGTGGAAAACATATTTGCTCCCATTTTTAGGACAGAAGTGAACAGGAGGGAAATTATTTACTGCTATTTGTCTCCTTTATTATTATTTTTTATTTATTCATTTTTGTTTCTTGCCAGGTTGCCAGTATATAGAGTTCTACTTCACTGTACCTGGGTCAAGGTCTGAACGTCTGTTCCAGAGCCAAACAAGGCACTTGGGAGTATCCTTCTTATTGTTAACGTCTGAGAGAGATAGGCATTTGGACCACATTTTGCAGAAGTATATACGCTGTCACATGATTAAAATTAACTTTAAATACAATCATTTAAACAGATTCCCTTAACATTATATTAAATATAAAAGTAATGAACCTACAATAACCTAAAAATACATTGAAATACAAAAGTGATTGTTGCTGAAAATGGGCTTCTATGCATATAGCATGCAAAAATGATTTTAACATCCATTATTGTTTTCATCTACTGTAGTCATTTACATTATTAACAATTTATGTTCAATTTGATGTTATTTTAATGGACAAACAGGGGCAGGTGTAACCCTTGACAACACAAGGTAGATACATGGACAGACAAAACGCTGACTGGGGAAAGTCACGGGACAGACGGGTACACAAACCGGTAAGGACGGGCGGATGGTAGGCCGGGACCATGACAATGTAGTATTACCTATTTGCTCACTAGTGAAACCACCTTTCCAGGTAACACACATGCTATTGTTACCTTGTTGGTAATGGAATTTTTCCTTGTGTAGTGAATATGGGAGATGTTGAACTGTGTTGTGAAATGTAGCACGCTGACGTACGCATGGCTACCTGACTCCCAAGAATGATGCCATTAATTGGTAAACTTCCAGTACTTCAGGAGAGCTTACTGTGAGAAGGCCTAGTGTCCTTTAAAGGTATACTGTAGTTATTCTCGAGAACGCTTGCTAAATTCGAACTCAAATCGAAACAAAAGCCATTTTCACCTTCAGTGCCATATTGTGCTCACTCAGAAGCTCCGCCGCACACAATGTGAATTTAACTAAAAGTGTATTAACTTACAATGGCTTACTATACCTTTATCATCACACAAGACTCTTGCTGGCTTACGAGTATACTTTTGAAACACTTGTGCATCATCAAATTACAATGTTAAGATTAATTTTTAACATTGTGTTGCATTTTTTCCCCTTTCCCACACTTTATTTAGTCGTGATTGACTATATTTAGGGAAGAAACGGAGTTAGGCTTCACTTCATGGCTATACATACATAATCTATCTTGGGGGAAACGTCCGTGATTGGTCTGATTGTGCTCTACACAGTCTGCAAACGTGTTTGTATTGAGGGGTTCCAGACTGATTCTCGTGGTGAAAGCAAACGAAAGCTTGCAAGATCAGATGACCTTGCAGGGCTAGTTTCCTTACTTTACCTTAAAACATATTGGATTGATTGTGATTGCCCCCTAGTGGTTACTTTCCTTTACTTCAGGATACAAAAACCGTTCTTCCAATGTTCAACTTCCACCTCATTGAATTTGAGGTTATCCCTGTAATCCAGTGACATTTTGTCATACATACATACATACATACATACATTTTTAGAAGTATATATATATAAGTCAAGCTCAAGCTCTTAATTAATAATAACGACGCTGATGTTTCAGACGGATTGTGAAAGTATTCCACCCTGTTAGGGACATACATGCACAAAATGGTAAATATCCTAATAACATAAATTTGCATACAAATATATGTTCACTAATAATTATCATCTCTATCTCACCAAGTAAACACAAAACACAGAAAAGTTGATCAATTATAATTAAAATAACAAAACAGGTTGGAACTTGGCATTGCAGGGTGGATTTACAAAGTTGTTACATTGTAACATGGTTTACACCACCTAAAACCATGCCCTGCCCCTAATTATACATACATATACGTTTATTTTCTGCATTTTGCCACAAAAATTATAATAATAAATGTAATCATCTCTAATTCTGCGTTCAAATGGAACTCGTTCAAGAGATTAAGTCGTGTGGAGGCTGGTACTAGGCAACTTTTCTCTTATTTTCTAGAGCTGTCTTACTCTACCGGTATCGTACTTTGTATTTCAACAACATACGGAGGAACAAGATATTAAACGAAAAGGGTGACATATTATAAACTATATATAACTTGTTCTTTTTTACTGCCAGCCACTATATTATGTCAAATATTAGCCTATTTGTACAGTACCGGTAGCTTACATAAGCGATTGCGTCTGCCATTTTCTGAAAAAAGTCTGGACACACGTCACAACTCGTGAACTCTGCGCATTAAGATCATTTCCACTTACGATGTTGTGATTACCACAATTTGAATGCACCATAAGGAATCGTCTCTTTTTGGAAGTCTCTTTCAAAAAAAAAAATATTATAATAATATTTATTTTTTCAATGAGCAAGAGCTTGAGATGTATTTAATTGCGCCTTGTTAAAAATCGTATATTTATTTTGGGTTTGAGCGAGAGACATCTCAAAGATATTACCTACATTTTAATACCTTAATTTCCTATGTAAACCCTGTCGGTCTGGTATTAATGTATGTGTTAATCTCTTTAATGTATTGGCATGTTTTTTCGAGGCAGAAATCTGAGCCAGGAACCAGTGATGAAAAGGTCAACAGGCGTTGCAGTAGCAAGCACCCAAATACATACAAGCAATCATGGAGAAAAGATGGTGCACAGACCAACATATATAGCCCCAACCAACTGCAGGGTCTATGGGATGTCAGGTGCGGCAGGACGTGTCGGGGGACGAACACGATGAGGACGACCAGGGAAGGCAAGCGATGCGTCCAGCAGCCCCAGAGGTTACGCTGCATGACCTGACAGGAATGGTCTATTCTGTCTTCGGTCTTCTGCCACATGGGTTCATTTGGTTTTAAATGGAGGACAGAAAGGGGGATCTACAAGGTAGCAACGATCATCCATCTTGCCTTCCCAGCAGTGCCTGCAAATGCTGTAACCTCAGTCTAATGGGGAAAATAAATAACATACAATATACACAATGATACAAAGCTGTGTTAATTGAATCAATACTTGGCTTTGTGCTGCCCCCTATAGACTATTGATGTATTACCACTAGATCATGATCAGGCATATGAATGATTGCTTGATATATACAGTCTATGATGATAACCTATATTTAGAGAAATAGAGAAATTACCCGACACTGTACCAGAACAGAATCTTATAGCAACATCTTATTATGCCTTGAGATATCTGGTCTTAATTGTATGAACTGCCTGCCCTTCCCTGCCAAGGACATGGTTCTAATATTAGAAACTGTACGTATGTACATAATGTATGTATATAAGTATATTTTCATGATATTCTTGTTTTTATTACCAAATCGCATAGATATTAACAACATATAGCACATAGCCGTCTCCATGAAAGTACCACTCAACAAAATATTTAGTGAATATTATTTATTTCAGAAATAAGCAACAAAACAACAATATGTGCAAATAAATATTTCACCAACCAGTGGTTAAGTTGTTCACTGTTCATCATGTGTAATCATGCTTGCCCTCACACACACACACGCACTCACGCACGCACACACACACACGCACACACGCACACACATACACCCTTATCTGCTAATAAAGGCTTCATATTTGTTTTAATATAGTTTAAAGAAGCCAACTAACACACTCAGGTCTGCCATCTAGTGGCTTCATTAAATGAGTGATGGGATGGCTGGTCTTGGCAAATCAGCCTTCCATTTGTTAAAGTGCTTGGCATAATATATATTTGTGACACAATTTGTGACACAATTACAAATGTAGGCTACTAAAGTTAACCAGGAGTGTCTATTGTCAGGGTAAACATACAAAATACACATTTTGTTTTGTTTTTACAGCATTTACAATAGGATGAATTCTCTTCATGGTCACTTTCCTCATAGCATGGCAAGACCCGTAATTCCCACGACGACCAGCAGGGCTTGCAGGGAGAAGAGAAGGACATACTGTTACCTCATTGTCAATCGCTACAGGATACATGTAGTATGAATACAATACATTGCAGTGTGCTACTCTATAATCATGTGATTTATCAGAGGCCACTGAACCGTCACAGAGAGCACATTCATCGTCAGGCAGTATAGAGGAAATAAGTGTCTCTCCTGTGCTTACCTTGGGTCACAGGGAATTTGAGGGCGTGGCCAGAGGAGGCGGTGGTGTTGGATGGTGACAAAGTGGTGCTGGTCACCGTGGCATTTGCAGCGAGCGTTGAATTTGGAGCGAGTGTTGAATTTGGAGCGAGTGTTGAATTTGAAGCGGGTGTCTGAGCATTTGTCCCAACAGACATCCAGGCAAAGGTCACCAGCAGCACAATGCAGACCAGTCTGCTGTCCATAACTAAGGGGTGGTAAAGAAATTAGTTAACTTTGTGTTATGCACAGGTGTTATGCTCTTTGTTATGCTTGTGTGGTCATATAGCCTATCCCCAGTTGGCAAAACCATTTGGGGTTCACATTATATTAGCAATTAAACACTTTTATAAAAAAAGGCTTCCTGAGTATTTGCGATGGTTTTCCAATAATGGTTTTATTTATTTTTTCCACCCAATTTAATTTCATTCAATATTTTTTTAGAGCACAGCACAGGCTATATTTCCCTTCCCTTGACATGTACTATGAGAATGAACAGATTAATAGCAGTAGTGGTGGATGTGTTGTAGAAACTGAGGGGAGATCAAAATATGTACAAAATTAGTAAAATGAGAAAAAACATCTGTCTGCACTAGTGCAGCTGCCAACTGTACACAGGTTATTTGCCACCAAATGTCTGCAATCGGGGATGTCGATAGAGACTCATGGATAGCTAAGCCTATAGGCTATGGGGTTTGGGGGAGTGGCTTTTCTAACGAGGGCTACCAGACAATAGCCTGGCTCCACCCGACTACTGCTCTGAGCTCAATTGTGTTCACTGAGATTATAGTCTGGAAACCCTGTTGCATTAGTGTTTTCACAGCCACCCTGCTGGAGAACCAATCAGGGTGCGGTAGTAGTGAGATTATGTTGAATTCGAACTGTGTTTCACAATGGTGGCAGAGCTAGATGAAGCGACTAAAGCTGTTGTAGCAGCGCCGAATGGTTAAACGCTGTCCAAAAGTTTCCAAATTAACCAGAGGTCTACGCCCATAGGAGGAAATGATGTTAACCCTATCCGATGGAGCATGGACAGGCAATATTCACTAAGTGAATATTGGATCTGGTTACACCAGGCTAACCTGACTGGCCTACCAGTATCAAGTGTATCTGTTGTCTGATCTATGACTATCAAAATAAAGGTGTCTTGGCAGTTCTATTATTATTAGCATTACTATAATTATTATTGATATAATAATAATAATAATAATAATAATAATAATAATAATAATCATATTTACATCCTTCCACTTTTGGAGTGATAAACTTCTTTAATGCAGTAAAATGTGGAATACCAAGCTATTATTGTGAATAAAATTGAATATGCTGCCTGTATTATAAATACAATAATCATTTTTCATGATACCAATACAACATGTGCACCCTTCATATGCTTTAAATTAATTACAGTGACCATCTATTTTCTTTCATCAATATCTAAAGTGTGGTTGTGCCTGCAGTTAACCTACCTGATATTTGTTCTTTTTAATGAAGGAATGCGGTCCACAATTCTCTGATGTGATCTTATGTTGTTTTTCTTCCTTTGTCCTGTTTCTGTCCAGAGGATACAGAAAGGTGCTTCAGTAAAATGAATACACCTCTCCGCCTTGGTCCGCTATTTAAGCCAAATAGGAGGGAAGGGTATAGCTCTTGTCACGAGTGTGTCATGTCAGGTGTGGCCTTTTTTCCATCAAGGAGAGGAATGCTTTTGCAGTTGCCACGCTCTAGCCAGGCCCAGTGGCCTACATTTGGTAGCCTAATGTAACATCCTACTTGCTAACCGTAGACTGCCTGATTTGCATATTGTTAATCCCCAACAGTAGTTTATGTCATTGTTTGACATCGTGTTCAATTTCTGAATTTATGCCATGTACTTTTTGCCATCTACATTGTAGTGTTTTTTTTATAATAACTCAGGAGACATGACCACTGAAAAGTGATATACAGTATGTACAATTCAATACCTATTGTATTACTATTAGTGGACTACTTGTTATAGCAGTAGTGGAAGCACTGTATTAAAACTCAATTGCATCCTGCACAAGAACAGCACAAGACATGACATTTTCATACACAAGTTTTAATACCCCAGCATTATATCACAAAATGTCCAAAAAGGTGCTAACTTTAAAACATGATTATTAAAATCTGTTTGAATACATTCAAACCTAATTTTACTGTTTGAACCTGGGTTTTTGGGTTTACAATACACCCTATTAGTGATAAGGTTAATCCTGAAAGAAAAAAGCTTTCTACTGATTAGCCGTGGCCCTAAAACACTGCTGTAATATGTACAAGTGCAATTTAACACATATATCCCCGTAAAATGGACATGTGTCGTCATTATAAGGCCATTCAACAAGCTTTCTTTATACTTGTTTGCTAAATAGTTTGTGCTATAAGTCTATCATGACATTGCCTCTTGTCTTGGACAAATAATATTCAATAAATGCATATGAATGTCTGTATACAGTCCTTAGTGTAATTGGTGGTGTAATTATTCTGTGATGTAACTTCTGCAAATGTCTCTCTGTCGTGTTGCCAAAAGATTGTATTAAGCACAAAGCAAGCAATGAAATTCAGTACAGATGACGGGTAGTCAGGGTAAAGGGTTAGGCATTTCCCTCAATGATGTGAGAGCGTACAAACACAACAAAAATGCAGGCTGTCTTGTTTTTAAACATTTGTACACTGAAAACAGGTTGGGGTTCATCACATCCAAGTCATTTACTGTATATAACCCTAGGTATTCACTTGACGTCATCAAAAGCTCTTCCAGAACCAAACAAAGCAATGGGGAGTATCCTTCCTATTGTAAACATCTCAGATAAGGGTACATTTGCATTAATATACAGTACACTGTTACATGATTGATTACAATATGCATTTTGTATGACTACGATGCCTTTTGAATACATCAAACTCCCTTACTGTATATTATCTGAAATGTCTTAAAAATGTCCCGTCCCCCCCCTTAATTTATTTCTATGCAGTGTATGAATAATCTTATCCAACTGGTTGGTTGGGTCTTCCTCGAAGAACATAGTGTAGATCCTGTTTACACTGGATTCATATTACTAAAATACATCCTTCCAGGCATCAGTTATGGATAATAAAGCCGCAATACTGCTCCCAATCAAAACCTGCAAAGAAAGTCAAATTACATTTTAAAATAATTTAAGATGCCAAATAAAGCATGACATTCTGTAGGCTGTAGTGGATGAATATGCACCTATCAACAAACAATTTTAGGTTTATGGAACAATAATAGATTTAAATTAGTGAGTGAGTGGACATTATTCAACTTTACGGCGTCTTCTCCCACTGAATGTTCATCTTTAGATATACATATGGAAGCCGAGAAAGGATGTCCTTGCAGTAATGTTTTTAAATGCTGTAATCTCCAGATAACAATGTGTGCTGTCTCTAAATAACAATATAATGAATTAGAAGAAAGGTTCTTTTGTTTTTTAGAAGTCAAAGGATAATTATGCAGAACTTGAAAATGAGTGTCAGGCTCATTTTACCATACATTATTATAAAGAAACAATGCAATTTATGCTTTTGATAGATATGGTTACCCCTGACTTAAAGTGTAACTGCCCCATACAAATTTGTATAGCTGTACGAAGCAATAGGATTGATCTGTGATGAGACACATCAATGCAGGTGTTATTAGTGACAAAATTCCAGTTTTTATACAAATCTGAATTTTATGGGCTGAAAACAGAACTACATGTCATAGCCAATAAAAATCACCCCAGGACCTCGCTGATTTTTAGCGGTACACTCATACATCATAAAATTCAAATGTTAACATTAATGTTAATGGGGGTCTCCCTCTCAGCCCCTCCCCTCCCCTCACTCAGGTCCTTGATGCATTTTTCAAAGTTGTACTGGGTAGTCAGGCTCAGAGCTGGGGTGCAGTTACACTTTAAAAGTGGAGTCAGGCTCAGAGCTGGGGTGCAGCTACACTTTAAAGGTGGAGTCAGGCTCAGAGCTGGGGTGCAGTTACAC
>JAODTR010006692.1:0-10662 GCA_025399935.1 Amblyopsis rosae | reverse complement strand
TTTATTGTGTCATCTCACTTGTACCATTACATCTCCTCTTACAGTACAAGGATGTATGCAATATCAGGTGTGCATCCCACTGGGGGTACAAGCCAGGTGATCACACGCAAGATTACCCATACAACCGATGACATCATGCTGCTGGAGCTCCCAACAGCAGTCACTATCGCTCCAGTCCCTCTTCCTGAGTGAGTGGTTCTCTTTCCATTGCTTCTGTTGTGTTGGGTCAGGTTGACCCAGTCCAACACTAGACTCTGGTATTGCTGCAATACTGTCATTTAACAACCTTATACATTTCTGAGCTATTATATCCATCGTCCTGAGTGAGATGTTGTCTTTTCATTGTTTATAGGATCACAAACCCAGTCCAACATTATTTTCTGTGATAATGCTGCAATACTGTCATTTGAAAACCTTGATGTGATAAACACATTCTATGTCCTGTGTAATATAACAACCTTATAAGTGATAAACGCATTCTATGTCCTGTGTCATGTGTAAATGGATCTCAGATGATTTGATCTTAAAGGAAACTATCTGTATTGTCTGTTTAGCTGTCAAGCTAAACCAGCCATCGGTGCAACAGTCCAGATAGCAGGTCATGGTTGGACCCAGGTTGATCCTGTAACTAATAAGAAAGGTGAGATCTCCACACTTAGTGAAGACGCTACACCAGCCTGACTGTGGTTGTTGTGGTCATATTACCCTCATATTGTATTTTACTATTTGATAATGGTTAAATCTTGAGCTCAGATTTATTTAATTCCACTAAAATGTGACTTGATTTGCTGATTACTTCAAATGTCTAAAAACCACCAAAATTACCTTTTCAAAGATTATAAATTTAAAAATAGGATGGTTCTGTAAAATCACTTTGTAATTTGAATTCCTCTTAATTAACAGTTCCACCCTTGTCCACCACCCTGAAATGTGCAGACATGATGATAGCATCATGTACAACCAAGCCTGGACACTATATCTGTGCAGAAACTCCCCCTGGGAAAACAGTGGACATATGCCCAGTGAGTAAACATGACCTGTATGATCACCTGTGTGTCCAGTATAGACGCTCTATTAACTCTGATATGATCCATTAGACCAGGAAACATAGCTGTTAACACCCTGTGTGTGTGTGTGTTCCCAGGGTGACTCTGGGTCAGGGGTGATTCACAACAAACAGCTCTATGGGGTCATTTCCACTGCTGGTGCCAAGGTCTGTTCTAAACATGTTCGGTCCATGGATGTCTGTGGTTACCAGAGCTGGATAAACACCCATGTGACTGGACTGACTTGGCCCATCACGATAAAAGGTCCAGGCTAGTCTCATGCTGTGTCACAATAAAAGCCCTTTGAGATCTCAGATCTCCCTACAAGCAATCAATCTTGTCTGTGTCATTCATGTCAAAGATATTTAAAGCCCCATTATGGATTAATTGGTATAATTAGCTACAGGGCTCCCCCTACAGTTGAACACATGCAACTAAATAAGCACCATAAAAATAATACAATAACACCAGGGAAGGCTGTGTCTCTTTTTTTAAGTCAGGCCTGAGGACCAGACAACAGGCCTCTGCCTGAGGACCTCAAGGTACATGCCGGTGAATACAGGACTAGAACTGGACAACTATCCAGTAGGCCTAGGGCTAGACTAATAGCATCATGCTAGCCGGGGGGGTAGGCTAGACTGATAGCATCATGCTAGCCGCTAACGAGGTATGCTGGGTGTGGCTTTCTTTAAATATATTTTATTAGTTAAATATTGTTTTCCACATCTACAACATAAACTAGTTCTGACGCCTGTGACTAATCAGCGTAATCAGCACACCTGTTTATTTGTAACGTGCCTTGCAGCCATTGTGAAGTCTGGTGTTTCCATGGTTTCATAAACCTTGTGTTGTTTCATATGTTCCTGTCTTTGTTTCTGCCAGGTGAAACTGGCTCTACAACCACAAACGTGCTGTTTGTCACACAGACACACTACATTGCTGTATGTCTGTGCTGCTAGTTGAATAATGATTCATTAAATATGTGCAGTAATAACTGAGCTAATCAAAGTTGACACTAGACTGCTGAAGAGACTCTCAGTAACGTTTTGTTGGGTGGAGCTGTGGCGCATGTGATAACTCCCTGCCCCTATGGGCCTTAAGATAGAACTACACCCAGGCGTGGACTAGGAACTGGGAGTAGTTTTGCGTGTTGTAGAAATCTGGGGTGTCTCCACGGGGCCGTCAGAGCTTCCAAACGCCAACAATAAAAGACCCAGGACTAGGTGGAGAGATTATATCTCCACACTGGCCTGGGAACTCCTTGGGATTCCCCAGTCAGAGCTGGTTATGTGGCTCTGGATTAGGAAGTTTGGGGTCCCCTGCTGAAGCTGCTGCCCCCGCGGCCCGACTCTGGATAAGTGGATGAGTATGTGTAACGGGGTTAATATTGTATTTTAGGTTTGTCAAAATTCTGTAAAGAGAAAGGTGCTTTAAATATATTTTCATGGTTTAGTGTTTTAGTTATATTATTTTATATTGAGTAATCAAGGCAAGACTATTTGCTTGTGGCGTTTGCCCCCTCTAGTGGTGAGTGGTCCTCCCGTACTTGCAGAGAATGCCCAGCGTGTTCCTTCCGTTTTGCTGGTATTCTGACTGTGGTACGTATTTTGAGCTGCTCCGCTAAATGTAATGTATTAACTTGTATTAACATACAGTTAGGTTGATTTCGGTATCAGTACACAGAAGTAAGATATACTTGAACATTGTAAACCAAAAGTTCTATCAACGGGTTTAGTCATGTCGTGATACTTTACATATGAGTTGGCTAATGTGATTAGCATAGTCATTTTAGCATGTCACTACTGTGGGCTACTGTATTTAATGGTTATGCGATTGGATAGCTAACGTGTGTTTGTATGTTGTTAAATGTGTTGTGTATAGGAGCACCCATTGCGCCGTATTGTACACCACTCAATAAGCTTGTTTCTGTTGTTTAACAGCTACGGCGCTATTTGGTGGGACAATAAAACACATGTCGTTGAACCTGATGAGCTGTGCAGTCATTGCTGGTTGGTGACGAAATAGAGTGGTTACAGATGGATGGATAGATCTCTCCCACTCGTTTGCACTTAAGCACACATCAGACAACTCTTCACAGTGCTTACGTACCTCTGACCTACCTCTAACCTGCTCAACTAGGTGATCAAGACCCAGACCACGCTTTATAAAGTTCAAAATGAGTTCTGTGGAGATACCCCTGTTGTTCCATTGTGTGTCCCCAAACAAAACACAAAACTAGTTGTTTTCCCACTGGTGGAATAAAGACCTGTGGCAGACCCGTTTGGAACAGTGATCAGAGACGGATTGTCCCGTTGTCCGTGTATCAGTCCCAACGAACAAGCAGTCTAATTGTCTGTAGTTGTTGGTGAATACACATGCAGGGTCTGTATTCTTTTATTGATTTTAATCTGATTCCATTAACCATTGTTATTAATGTTGTTTCTCTGTGATACTGTATTGTTCATATGAAGCACAACTGTACATGTATTCCCTCTGTAAAGAACTTTGAACTGCAAGTCTGTATGAAAAGTGCTATTTAATAAAGATTACTATTATTATTATTATTATGAATATGCATAATGCGCTACTACTCCGATATCGTCTTTCATGTTGTTATTGGGGGGGGGACAAATACACTTGTTCTAAACATTGAGGGGGACACTTCCCCTGCATCTTCTCCCCCAAAACGTTGCCTATGTCTGATGTAAGTAGTCGAGAACAATATAGACATTGTCATTTACATGTGTGTTGGGGAATTTGTTATGCACAGGGGGACTGTTGGTGAAATAACCCAATTGTTCTATCAATACATTTAGACTATGCTTCTCATTAATGATCGTACAATGGAACTGCTGCCCCAGAACAGGGACATCTCTTGCAGTCGGCTAAAAAGCAAATCCCACGCTTACAAGCCATAGTTCCTCAATGTATTATCAGTGTTCTGCAGAATCATCTGCACCTGAGTCAAGCAGGAAAACAACATTGTGGGAATGCTTATGACTTTATGTGACCAATAAAATAACAAAAAGATAACAGAAGGCTGTACTGTTGACAAATACATAATTCTGGGAATGTCTAATAATGTGATTTTCTTTGATTGACTTTGGGGGCTCCTCGAACCCACGGCTTCTTTTCTGAGGTTAACTAGGATCAATAAAGAAGTCTATCTAATATTTGTAGTTCCTGGGTTTATATATCTTTGTGTGAGACTGGTTTCACACCCTGTGAGAACCTGTTTGAGGAGGCAGGCAGGGAACAAAACGAGGGTTAGCTGGTGTTGAGAGAACATCACACCTCTTTCCACCATCCCATCGTCTCCCTGTTGCCAAGACCACCATGCGGTCGTATTCTAAGTTGGGTAGCTAGCTGTTAGCCCAGGTCCACCCAGGCTGTCCACCCACAGCCCACTATGAGCCTTGGATAATGGCACCGGTTACCATGGTGAATTCCCAGGGTAAGATCCTGAGCATCCCGTTGCCATGGTGCTGCTTCCAGACACCGCAAGTTGTTAAGCAGAGCTGCAGGTCCTGGAAGGAAGTCTAAAGCCGGCTGTGATGCTGTCTGCTAGCAGCTGAAGGTAGACCACGGACGTTCATGGAGAGCTGAACCAAAGGTTGAGCGGCAGGAAGACTGTGAAGGTCTCTTCTACACCTTTGACAAGTGGGTCTGGTCATGATGGAAGGTTCTACGCATCCAGAGATCCCTGATAGCCCCTGTCTTCTTTCAGATGTATCTCTGTGCAGTGATGTTGAAGAAGGTTTAATTCTCTCAGTCTCTTCAGGTGATCATTCAGATCCAGATGCTTTCCCTTTGCTCGAAGGGATCTTAATAGAACCGTGTTCTGGTTAGTTCTTTCTTCCTTCTGTGTTAACGTAGGTTCTCTGTCCTCTGGAGGGGGACGAGCCAGGGGTTCATGTCCTCTGGAGGGGGGCAGCCAGAGGTTCATGTCCTCTGGAGGGGGACCAGCCAGGGGTTCATGTCCTCTGGAGGGGGACCAGCCAGGGGTTCATGCCCTCTGGAGGGGGGCAGCCAGAGGTTCATGTCCTCTGGAGGGGGACCAGCCAGGGGTTCATGCCCTCTGGAGGGGGGCAGCCAGAGGTTCATGTCCTCTGGAGGGGGACCAGCCAGGGGTTCATGCCCTCTGGAGGGGGGCAGTCAGGGGTTCATGTCGGCTTAAAGCACGTTTGTCACTTCCTTTTCTCCACCATCTCCTACGTTGTCTCCTTTCTTCAGGCGTTTGAGCTGCTGCATTAATATGGTGCATTTGGAACCTGTTTTCCACTCCACAGCCTTCTGCCCCATAGATGGTCCCTCCAGGTCAGGATCTACTCAATGTTTGCTACAGGTTCCTGACAGGCACCAGGACACTTCTTCACATGCTGTCTGCTTCTTCACCACAACCTTCCATCTTAGAGTCTGTTTCACCCTGAAGGAACCATTCTCCTAAGAACAAAAACATTTGAATCAGGATGAATCAGGAAAACCTGACTGACAAGAGGGCCCCAACATTGCATGTTACCAGTGTGTGTGCGCTATTGTGAAATATATGTAAATACATACTGATTAGCATCGTGCAACTAGAGATCAAGTATTGTGCAATGGTATGAATATTTAAACCAGTTCCTCACCTATGAAATAATGAGGAGATAAGGAGCCAAAATAGATGATTGTGCATGTGCAGATGCTAATCACATGATGTGTCACTATAGCTTCTAGCAGAAGCTTCACGTCTGTGTGGGCCAACCCTGAGAGAAGACTATAAATACACACAGGAGAAGAAGCAGAACAAGAGACAAGCCTTATTGTGAGACCCTTCTAGTCCGAACATCTTCTTCCTTCTGCTCACCTAAACATTAGCCACAGACAACGGCTCCCGCCCATACATGCGTTCGAAAATAAGGTGAATAGAAGTGGGTGCTAGTGTAACATGGTTAATAATGCTTCCACTTGCCATGGTACTAGAGAAGTATTGTATGTGTATTTTGTTATATGTCACTTTAAGATATCTGGTTACCTTTCTTAAGGGAATGACGTATCTTCCGTTCTTCCCATTTTAACTTGCCTTCGCAATTGTAGGTCGTGGTTATAACAGTTGCATGTGATTTTTATTTTAAGAGGTTGTTATTTTTAAATGTTATCATTATTGATGTGCAGCTTATGTACCTAGTAGTGATAGACTTCTGTTCAACTGTAGATTATTATATTAATAGTATCTATTTTACGAACAATGACATGTAGGCTATGAACGCTAAATTACGCATGTGTATGTGCGCTAATGAGTGTTTATATTTCTAGCGTCATATGGCCGATTCACGTTGCAAAGCAGTGATTGCACTATTTGTCTATCACCAGGAATAAATCTTCCCGGTCATTGAAAATCCTGATTCGTGGTGCTTTATTAACACAACGCACGATCACATTGGTTACACATACGGCACTCGGCTACTGCGTATCGCGTATTCGGACACGGCCCCAGTCTTCCATTCTGAAATCCTATGTTTATTTTATTTTTAAGTTAGTTTATTGTATGTATTTAATATGTAATTATGTAACCTACTCAAACGTGTAGCCTAGCTAAAGATAATAAGAGACAATTATCTGGATACGGCATTGTATAAATAAAACAATTAATTTATTCCCCACTTGGAGCAGGGATATAAACAGGATAAATGCTATGCTTCAGGTCCATAGTATATTTGCGTTATGCCAAATGATGACTCGGTCTTAGACCACAGAAGCACGCCTGAAAACGTGCACTCTGGTACTAGATGCTGGAAGTACCCGCGAAAGGTTATACAATGTTGTTGAATTATATAAGTGAGCCAAATAACGACCAATAAAAAGCCTTCCCGTGCATCACGGGATCGCTCGTGCCTAGTTCAGTAAATCTGCTCTACAAAGATATTGTGTAGCGAGCTAAGAAGATGGAGTGCAAGCGAGATGAGTAGTTTGGCATTGTTATCGGGGTGCTCGTAAATCTGGACTCTCTTTGATATTATTTGAAAACAAGAACATTTATTGAGTACCGTATCTGTTTGAAGAGGCGTCACGGGGACATGCCTGCCCAGTAGTGTGCCGGACGGTACTATAGCCTACTGTTTCTAGTCGGCCAAGCTCCTTTGAAAACCGACCTCACCAGGACCTCTACACTTATCCCTATCCACAGGGAAACGATTATGGAGTCTGCAGCTACACTAAGACGTGTGTTAAGGTTTCTTTGACTACAACGATTTAAAAACTTCAACGGTCACTCTCCTTCAACACGTTAAGATAGCTACGCAACATAAACACCACAGTAAACTATCACAACACTGAATTGTTACATTTATATCGCTTTAACAATGTCGCAATATTCAGTAGGCTACGGTAGCGAGTCAATGCAGGCTGAGTTTTATGAGCTGCATTGCTTAATACAAACCATTTAATGCCTTTCTAGTCCTATTGTTGGCCACATGTTGTAGGCTATATTATTGTATTGGAGACAGGCAAGTAGCCAGATAAACAATGCTTCCATTCTTCATAATCAGCCAGGTGAAATAGACATGTAATCTGTTTAAATGGAAATGGTCACCTGTCGTTAAGGCTCTATAGTGACGCTTTGACACAGACAATGCTGGCAAACACGTTTATGGTCATTTATTCGATGGAAGTTAATATCACTCGGAATGAGGCCTAACCTACTTCCAGCATCCATCGTCAGTGGGCGGAGTGGAACCCAATCGGCCCTTGTGCATAGTGAGCAAAGCGCTGCATGTAGACATAGAGAACTGATGGCTGTGGTTTTAAAGCAGCGAGAGTTTTGTCTCCTTTTTTTAGACTGTTTGTTAACTTTATTGTATCCAGTATAGGAAGATGGAGACTGGTATCCAGCCCCACCAGGGCGAACTTTTCGTCCACCCTCTCTCCAACCCGGGAGCCGCTGGAATATGTCCTGAAATGTTGGAGGTGGCTGAAGAAGCCAATCGAGCTAGGGACTACAACCTCGCTGTAGATATATACAGTTCCCAGCTCGCCGACTTGCCGCAACCGGACCGAGGCCTGTACTTGAGAAAAGCCGACTCTCTTGCCTTAGCCGGGCGCATATCAGAGGCGCTTGACTCGTACTGCACAGCGGCCAACCTCAGCAAACTTCGACCGGATGAGCTGCGGCTTCTGGTCGAGAACATCGCCCGTACTCTTCGCGAAAAAGAGTTGAATATGACCGGGGCTAGGGTGCTTATTAAAACTGGGGTATACACCAACGGTGAAGACCAGGTGGAAAGTTATGGGGAAAGTTTTGAGGACGATCAGCCCCAGGATCTGTTTTCCTGTCACATTTGCAGTTGTCTACTTCACGAACCGACAACGTTGGACTGTGGCCACACGTTCTGCAAACGTTGTCTAGAGGACGAAGCTGCTGAGAACTGCAGACACTGCAAGCATAAACTGAATAAAGAAGATGTACAGAATTTGAGGTTGAACGTCGTATTAAGTGGCCTGCTGGATAAATGGTTCGAGAGCGAGAGTAAAGCCAGGAGGTACTGGGTAGAGGGAGAGGTGTTATGGAACAAACAGAGCCACACAGATTCATTGGAGAAGTACAATAAAGCAGTAGAACTAAGTAAGTGTTGGCTGTATTCTCCGATTATTGTTTGTATTGTCAAACATTTATTTTTGGTAACTTCAAATTAATCAGGTTTGTACAGGTGACCTACTTTAGTAAGTATTTGTCTGGTTTCACCGATAGGAGACGCAATTTTCCGCGCACTTTGCGCTGCAAGTTCAGGTGTTATATGACCATCTATATAGTTATCTAAGTAGCATTATCTATCCCATTTCATAGTATCTTCGTATAGCCTTAATACATATTAAATCACATGTAGGCCTTCGTATAGCCTTAATTGAAGTCACATGATATAGACATGTCTTCCTAGTACACCGTAGAGAAATAATTTCCATTACATTCTGCAGAGGGTTGTAAAACGTTAACTTAAAAAGCTATATGTTCTAATGGAGTTGTAAAATCTGCTTTAAATTAAAGCATTGATAATTTGCTTTCATTTGATGTGGTTTGAATTTGCTACCACTCTAACCTTTTTTATTTTTTGTGGTTTTTATGGTTTGAGTAGGAATATGTACAACAGCAGTGCTGTGCAGAGGCCTTTAGAGGGGCAGGTGCTCAAATTTGCTGGGGTCCCCCACCCGAAATGTTTGAGAATTAAACACTTTCTGCATAATGGTGAATTCTTATGGAACAATTTGTGCATTTTCTTAATCAATGTAGGGTACAATTGTATATTTATTTAATTAAAGGAAAACCCTGGCACTATTCAAAATATATGGAATATAATGCAGTAAGGGTTATCAAAGATATATATTGCTTTAGGCATAGGCCTCGACACACACATGCATGATTTAGCCTACTCTTCTGTCCTCTTTTCTATGGGGATAGTGCATGATGTATTAATTGTTATGTATATTAATCCCTGGACTTCAATAGCTCATGTTCAAAACTTTTCTGCATATTCAAAACATCTGTTTTGGGATGATCTACTGTAGGCTAAACAAATTGCTGACTTAAAACAATATTAGTTTACACCTTTGGCCATAACCTGTTAAAACTACTACTGGAGAAAGAGACTTTGTTAAAGTAAAAATCATGGAACTGTATCTGTCTGTCTGACTGTATAGAACTTAGTCAGCATTTAATGCCCCCCCCCTTGCGTGTCTGGCAGAGCATGTAGCAGTTGAAGGTTGCAAGTAGTGTCAGTGCCACATGTGCCGGCTTAAAGCTGTGTTCATGGGGTGCACATTAAAATATCCAACATAGGACATAACAGTGAACCAATAGTGTAGTAGGTCTATTCTAGGTTGCAGATATACTGTCTGCGCTACTATTTGGATATTGTTGGCTTGCTCCAGTGTGTCTTTATGATTTCTTGTTTGTGGTAACTGTCTCACCAGATCTGTTCATTCTCGGTGTTTTAGAATGTTTAGTCTCTTAAAATGTATGTAGTTTCTCTCAAATACAAAAATGTATGGAATAGAAACGATAACAAAAAACGACGTTATAGGCTATTATGGAACGATATGACGTGCTGTCCAAACGATCAAAACTACCTAACTTGCCAGCCTATACTGTATGCGATCTAATTAGAATCAGCCCCACTATAACTACAATTTCCCAATGAAGTGTATAGCCTAAATATAAAGTAATAGCAATATAAAGAGGCCGCAAACAAACAGGTGAGAGACTGCTTTGTAAGATAAACTAAAACTTAAATGCGCAAATACAATGTGCAAATAGCTTTTAACTGTCACTTGTGTCACATCAGACATATTAACACCGGTTTAACTTTTCCTTAAAACTAGTAGATAAGGAACACAGTACATTTCTTACCCATCTCTTCGCCAATATCAAACAGCAGGCTCGAGCTGGTGTGCAAGTACTTGTGTCCTTCTTTCAAAGACGGACCAGGGTACACACAAAGCAGTTGCTTCTGGCAACTTTAAGATATATGGGATTTTGTAACAAAGATTAAATATGATAAATTGTTAATATGTTTCTTTATAAAAGCCATGAGCATGGTCAAAAAGGGCACTATGGTCAAATGTGTGTGTGTGCGTGTGTGTATAT
>JAODTR010006690.1:0-10665 GCA_025399935.1 Amblyopsis rosae | reverse complement strand
TTCCCCCCCCCCCCCCCCCCTACAATTTTGTGCGGATTTTACACTTTTACACTTACAATTAATAGCAAATATTCAAATAACTTTTTTGTTGCTGATGTCGGTGGATTTATTTGAATAATAATAAGCCTGCTGCCTCCATGTTTCTCTCCCATACGCTGTTGTGTTTAGATTGGCCCTGGCATTGCATATGGTTTTTAATAACATTTTAAAATGTATGCATTTTACAGTTATATTATAGTCAAATGCATGTTTGACCTCAAAGCAAAGGAGATCAAGCCCCACGCCCCCCCTCCTGTGGACTCTATGGGGCGTGGGCCCTGGGTTGGGAATCACTAGTCTTGAGATTTAACAGCTGCAAGCTTCCATGTTGAGTGAATTATGTAAACTAGTTTATAACAGGCAGACCATAATATGCACGCAGCCAGGTTGTGGCTTAAATTAAACAAAAAACTATAAGCAGACAAAATCTTGCGTTGTTATTATTGTTATTATTTGTACTATCAAAATAGTGTCATTGGTATGTGGCGTTCAGTGTAATTCAAATAAAATAAAACTTTAATTGGTGGTGGGGAAGAACTTGAGTACTTGAGGCACATTTGATTACAGTAGAAGAAACAGTATTACAAGGATGACTTGGTGACTTGAAGTGAAAGATTTTACTATATATAGCAGCAGACAGAACAGTAGCTGTCAGGGAGATTTTAATTAAACGCACCTTCTCTAGTAGTTTATCTGGCCCTTAACAGCTCTTGTTACTTTACAAGGCAGTATGACTTATTCTTTAGATGGGCTCAAGAAACCCACATGAACACTATTCTACTGGAGAGGTGTATTTGTGACTGTGTACTGAGAGCCTGACAAGGCCATTCATTGAATACGTTTCATAAAGCTGCAAATACAGGGGACATTTTATTCCTTTGCCCCCTTTTAACTGTCACAGACAGTTGTCAAATTACCCCCCAGCCCACCAAACACCCACTTGGTGTCATAGTCCAAGCGAAATGTCTACTGTAAGATAAAAGGCCAAATCATATACTGTGTTGAATATGCTTATGTATTAGACATACTGAGATGTCAAATTTACACTGAAGGAGGCTGCACGCTCCCAGAGCAGAGATGAACTCATTATCATCACGCTCCACAATAAAGCGGTTATTCATCATGCGCTCCTGATTGCAATCTCTCTCTCCACGGAGCGTAGTGGCCTAAATTCAACGCACTCTCGGCTAGCTCCCAACAGAATGCATTATTTTGCTCTCCACCACGGTACGGTGATCTGGAGATGGCCCGGCCCCCGGTCAGAAGTGAGACCCATGTGTGTTACTCAGCATCAATGTCAGCCTGTAGGCTACGGGGTACATGCAGCAGAAGATGGCTATGCTCCACCATCAGTCATAATGGCTCATTTCATTCAATGTCAACAAGCGTATTTATAGTGCAGACCTAAGAGGAATACCAGTCCCTCAGCCAGAGAAAAGGCATGCCATGTCAGGAGGTTATTTATTAAGTGTTCCACTGATTTATCTAGAACGTGCTTATTCTTTTTTTCCTTATTCTTTTTTTAGTGTCTCATTTAGAGTGGCAGTGCTTTATTATGTGATTGTTATCCCTATCTTCACAACTGTCAATTAACAGTGAGCTTATAGTAATTAATGGATCATATATTATACATTTTTCCCGATAGCAATTCAGTATTCAGTACGACATTTTTGCAGCAGTGTATATCTAGTATTGTATTGACATTTTTAAATATTCAACCATGCAGAGGTGTGTGGCATGTGCTGTACATATTGCAGGAGGGCATGTCATTAATAAATAAAGCCAGCACATTCCCCTGCAAACTGCAATGTTGTCATTGTGCTCTTTTGGCCTGAAGGGGCAGTGGTGAGATGTTGCTGCAGTCAGCTGATTGTAAGCACTGCCTCTATTTATGGGTTTACTGTAAGAGGTAGCGCAACACTAAACCCATGCCTCGTGTCAACGCTGGTACCCAACACAAGCCCGTATCAGCTCCTGTGTGTGTGTGTGTGTGTTGATGCACTTGATGTGCCATCTAGTGGTAGAAAGTCATGTATAGTCACTTTAATTCACAAATACGTAAATCAAATAATACTTTTTGCCTGCCCCCACCAGACATGCATGGGATGACGTATAGATGAAATAAAAAACATAAATAACTATACATTTTCATCATCAGTTTGTGTTTTAAGGCATCTGAGACCATACTGCTAGACATTACTTTCCTATCTAGGTCATATCTGGTCATCAGATGTTAAAATAACTATCATTCTATTACATGGATGAGAGTATCACATACATTAGAAGCAATGCAACTAAACTGGCTGGAAATTACTGTAGCTGCAAGTCAACAACCATATCCCAAATAATGTGTTACATTTGTGCAGTACGGACTAATTATTGAATGAATGTTATTACACCCGCTATCATATACCGTTTGATAAAAACATGGAGCTCACATCATTGTGAGAGTGATAATGTCAGATATATGCTCTGAAAGGATGTAATGATTCTTGATTACAGAGAAATATGGAGAATCACTCTCCTCAGAAATGAGGATTACACATTTGATAACGGAGGATGTAATACTTGGCTAGTAATTTGCATATGATAAAAGATAAAATCACATAGTGTTATTATAACAAAAATATATCATACATTTTCTTTTTTTGGGGGGGAAATGTTACAATTGACTTTACGCATCCTATCTAAGGCGTTTTTAAAATGGCACTAGATCGAAGGCTTCTAAAGTTGTGAGGATTGAAATTGATTGAGAACAGAGCAGAAATTACACGAGTCAGCGTTTGCTGGGAGTCGCCTTGGGAAGGTGACTCAAACGGCAGGCTTGATACACCTGCATCTAAAGCTATTTATTGTCATCGCTAATTTATCACCGCAACATGGGAAGCAGGTGCTCAAACTGTACACAGTTTGGGCGGTGTTGTTGCAGTGTCTGATTCATGGTGGTTGGTGGTTGGTCAGTTGCAGTACGGTGAGGCACAACATCTTTAATTAGCTTTAATTACGGTAGGTTAAGAATCACACTTTATTTGAATGTGATCCGATTGGTCATGCGACATTTGATTTACCCAGATCCAGAACTGAAATGTGGTTTAACAAGCACCAGTATTATAGTACTTTTGTGTTTGGTGCAACCGGGAATGAAGGGGAACTGTTTTCTGTCACAGAAGAAACATTGTGGTCCAATCCAGATCTATCATGTTAAATGACCTTCATCAAAGGTTGGGTAGCCTGGCTCAGCCCGACTATTGCTCTCAGTAGTTTTTGCTGAGATTATAGCATGGGAAACCTGTTCCCCTCCCCCCCCCAGCTGGTGGACCCATCAGCGTGGGTTAGTGCGATGACGTTGTAGTCAAGCGTGTTTCAAAACAGTGGTAGACCTACAGTAAATGGGCTCATGTATATAGCGCATTACAGTATTTTGCCTGACATTCACCCAGTGGTGATTGCTGCCATGCAAGGTGCAAGCAACCACCAGGAGCAGTTACAGGTTAGGTATTTTGCTCAAGGATGCTTACAGGTAGGTCAACACCAGGGTTCAAACCCACAACCTTCTGGCTGGAAGCCCAACACCAAGACCACTAGACCGTCCTGTCCTGCAAACTGATGAGGTGATAAAACCATCTGTAGCAACGTTGATTGGTTAAACGCTGTCCAATAGCTTCAACATTAACCAGAAGTACGAGGCAACGGCTGTTAACACTTCCCAATGGAGCGTGGCCAGAGTCGAGTCACAAAATGAATATGGTCTGGTTACACCAGGCTAGGGTGCTTTACACAAATATAGGAATATGGAATTTGGAATATGGAATTTTACATCTCAAACCTGTATATGATGCCTAAGATGACTATCCTTCCATCTTGTCTGCCTAGTTAATTAGAAGATATCTGAAAAACAAAGATATTTCTGCAAGCATTATTCTGCTCTGCTATTAGGTCTGAAATTAAGCTTGTGGTTTATTGAAGCTCGTCCTAGTGTGGTGATCTTAAAGGTGCACGTTTTGACCTCCACCTTCCCCACACACATGCACGCACATACATAGACATCTACACGCGCACACATGCACGCACACACATAGACATGTACATACACACACACACATGCACGCATTCACACGCACATGCACACACCACACGCACACACACAGACACCTACAGTGCACGCACAAACGCACGCACACACACGCACACACATAGACATGTACATACACACACACACATGCACACACCACACGCACACACACAGACACCTACAGTGCACGCACAAACGCGCGCACACACACACACACACACACACACATAGCGTGAGTGGCAGTAACATTGTATCCTTAAAAGAGAAAACCCTCGAAAGCAGGGGAAGGAATCGTGGACCAATGAGACACCGGCATGGTGCAGTAGCAGTCAGTGGTACTTTGGTGAGAAAAGTTGATTTGCTTGGTGCCGGGAGGCGGGTGGCATAGAGAGAGAGAGAGTGGGGGGAGAGAGAAGGAGAGAGAGGGGGGAGAGAGAGAGGGAGAGTGGGGGAGAGAGAGAGAAAGAAGGAGAGAGAGAGAGGGGATAGAGAGAAAGAAGGAGAGGGGAGAGAGAGAGAGGGGAGAGAGCATACATTGGTGTGGGAGAGAGGAGATAAATAAGCGGCGTGCTGATAGCTGCTGCGATGAGTGTTTACAAGAGTCTTCTTAGAGAGCCGGTTAGCCACGGCTGCATGAGTCATAGAGATGATTTAGACGTGTGGCGTTAGCCGAGCGTCTGTTTGTGTGCCGCACAGCGAGATGTGGAGAGGGAGCGCAAGTGCTTTCACACGCTACAGACACACAGGCAACAGGTGAGTGTACCAATATCGCTTCTCTTCCCAGTCACGCGCCGTGGTCTTAGCATGTCGTCCTGTGTGGTTTATGGCAGCGGTTATCGTCCTGGAGGGAGATCACCTTCCCTACTCTCTCTCTCTCTCCTCTCTCTCTCTCACTGCTTCTCTGCACGTCCAGGTAAAACTCCCTCTCTCTGCCACTCTTTGTCATTTTGTGTTTTCTGTCTTTGCTGCCTTCACACGCACACAGGACCTGTCAAAACATCTGGCCAACGGTGGGGGTGGGGGGGGGGGGGAAGATGAGAACTCATTCCAGACACAGTCAGCAGTCAGGCTGAAGGTGTGTGCGTTGGAAGCCGACTAGGCTGTCACCAGTTGAGCTGACATGATGTATTTCACAGTTGGGACACTATGCACGCACGCGCACACACACACACACACAGGCCAACAGCACGTTGGGTGACGCAGCCAATGTACCCTGCCTGGTACACAATTACATCACATCCATTCATGTGCATCAAGCTGTGTCTCAGTGTGACTGCTGTTTAGGTGTTCGGATTTCTGTATGTGTTGACTAGGGATGGCACGATCCAGTTTTTCAGTCCCGATACCGATACAGATATCAACACTTTGGGTATCGGCCGATAGCGGGTACCGATCCAGATTCCAGTTTTAAGTTAAGTTGCAAAGTAAATTCCATCCAATCTCTATTTTAGGACTTAGATGCATGTACATTAATTTAATTGGATCAGCCCAATGGAACGGTTACAACTGTCTAATTGTCACCGATACCGATCAAGCTATTTAAGTCAGTATCGGACCGATTTCCGATCTATATATCGTATCGGTGCCAACGCTAGTGTTTACCACTTGGCCCAACATTTAGGCTTGAATTGAAGCCGCCTGTCATAGTTTGGACTGTTAACGGGGAGCGAGGGTATAGTTGAAGCCAAGACGTACCTTTTAATCTGACGTGCCGCCCGGTCGCTGATTTGTTCCACGCAGGCACGCGCTGCTGAATAACTGCCTTGTGTCGGGAGCTCGGCCACGGCCCCCGTGGATGTGTAAGACTGGGCCGTGCCGAGGGACCTGCTACCCGGATTTGAGGGTCAGCTGATCGGCTTGGAGGTGTGGGAGATTTATGGCCCCCCTCCCCCTTCCCCTCCTCTTTCCCCCAGAACAAAGCTCTGTCTGCCGTGGGACCATAAACCATAAATCAGAGAGAAGTGGGTCAGATTGGGTCAGTGCTCATCTGCTCAACGCAGACCCACTCTCACTTTTCCTGAAGGTGCTTTTTTTTTCTATCCTTCCAGCAGACTGTGGAGGGACACTTGTGAGGTTCTCTTCTTTACCACCACCAGATGAAGGAGCAGGTAATCACACATGTATTAGTGTTCACATCTGGTCATTTTCTGATTTCAGATCTTCTGCTTTGCTGTCATCTTATTTGTTATTGTTGCGTTCACCTGTCCATGGGGTATGTTACACTTTGTGGAGATACAGTAATGCAGTATGGTTTTCTACAACCTAATACTTTTATCTCTATCTTAAAATGAAGTGCGTTGCCTTTTCTGCTCATTATTGAAATTATGATTTGTGGTGAGTTTGCACAGATTACTCTGAGAATAGCCCTAATTGTCCTAGTCTTGGCTGTTTCTGTCTGATCGGTGCAGGGCATTTGTATCCCTGTGTGATTTGTCTTCTTCAAGAGCAGTGTTGGGCAAGTTACTCAGGAAGAGTAAGAAGTTACTAGTTACTAATTTCTTCTTCAAAAAGTAATAATATTACTTTACTTATTACTGGGTATTAAAAGTAATTAGTTACGTTACTAGTTACATTACTACATTACCTTCACAATCACTACCCTGCCTCGCCCCTTCAGAAAAATGACAACGTGTAGCCAGCTCATCTTAGAATAGATCCTCTTTATTGGAACAATAATGAACCTTAAGAGTCAACAATCAGCCAAAGTGAAAACATTGCAGCCTCTCAAACCAGATGATTGGACAGGTTGGTTCAATTAGCCTACCCTAAGTTTGCTAAGACCAGAAATATCGTTCTTTTAACGCAGTAATGCAGCATTGCTTGGATTAGTAATTGTAATGTTATTACTGTTTTGGAAAAAGTAATTAGTTACACTACTAGTTACTGGAAAAAGTTATAATATTACAGTAACTAGTTACGAGTAACAGTAACTAGATACAATACTACTTCCCAACACTGTTTACTGTTCAGGAAACCCGCAAAGCCAATGTGTGAGTATTTAATGCAAAGGTATGAACACTGGATATGTAGCTATAGGCATTATAATATAATATAATATAATTATAATATATTACATTACAGTAATTCAATATATGTCTCCCTGGTCATAGTTGAAGTATGACTTGTTGTTGCAAGCCTAATATTTTTTTTTACTGAAACTCGTGTAGGCTTAATACAAACTACTGTCAGCGATGAATGAGTGTGGGCATAATGATGTTTTCCGAGTTAAGATGGATTGAGTAGCGGCTTACATAATTTCCGGCAAGAAGAATGGATGTAAATGTATTAATCGTGAATACCTGTAGTTGAGCAGAAGGCATTGCTCTCCTGCTGGATATGAAACAGATGCCGGAATTACAACATCTAAACATCACACTTCTTGCAAAGTGTTGGGATTTGTATTCGTGTTTATCGCAACCCTGATCACATTTTCTTACATTTTGGCTTGAATAAAAGCCTACCAGGTTTGTGTGTGTGTGTGTGCGTGTACACGATGCACCCACCTGCTTCAGGACATGGACTCTGTTGTTGCTCGTCAGTGGCAGATACATTCATACATATTTAACGGACAGACACATCCAGGAATATCTCTACTTAGAATAAAAAGATTGAATAAGCAAGAAAATGTCCCTTTAAAATGTCTTGTCTCTCACAGACAGCTGTGTTGTGTATTGCAGTTTAATGTGAAAAGTCAAATAAACACTCGTAGTTGAAAAGATGCTTCCCAAGCAAAATGTTAATTTAAATGCTAAATATAAAAATAATGTGGAGAGTGGAATGCTGCAGAAACTAGAGCATTTGTCTGCCTCCTTCGTTGCTTCTGACAAATCATGGATTACAGACAATTCATTGTGGCACAGAGCCAATATGATGGGTTTTACTGTCAGGCCCAGAATACAAATGACCTAAATATGGTTCAGGAGGAGAGTTTTCATTGTTGCAAATTTGTAGGAAAGCACATGATGCCTCTCAGAACTTAGTGCTGTGAAAGGACAAAGGCAGATAAAATAGTATTTGAAACCATTATTTCAGCCATATGCTGTCATAATGCGTTCAAATGATCCCCATAACAAGTGTCAGTATTGTTTAACAATGCACATCATAGACTGCAGTTATTTTATGACCTTCTTGAGAATGAGAATTTTAAAAGAAAAACACCCTATGTGCTCTCACATAACTGGTGATATTATGATTATTATTTAAATATGATGTATTATTACTATATGTTTAAAAAACAATACTTGGCATGTCCCTGCACCAGAATCTATAATCGCTTGTTACCGCTTGTTACCGCTTGTTACCGCTTATCTGTTAAAGAAATGTTGAAAACATAAGGAAAACAGATAAACAAAACCTTAATTAGTCAGTTAGAACTTATAGAGGGAAAAAAATCCCCTGTCAACTCCATGTTACAGCTCCAGTCTAAGTTATTAGGACCGACTAATTCATACATTCCTAATTATCATTTTATTATATGCATACGAACCTGTAAACAAAGCATGTAGCTATCTATCTAAAAGTTTCACTATTATGTCTGAGTTTTAAACTGAGTCTGTTGCTAAATTTAGTACAGTATGTTGCTGTAATGACAACTCAGTGCTAACCTCTAGTATAATAGAGAATACATATGGCAAAACACTTTCCTCATTAGCCTAAACCGTCCTAATGGATTTTTCATACTGAAAGCAAAATGCAAATCCAAATTTTTTCTGCTCAGCAAATAACAGCTGAGTGCAGGAACATGGCATAATAATAATAATAATAATAATAATAATAATAATAATAATAGTAATAATAATAATGGTTTGTTAGAGTTTGCTCTTAGCTATGCAGTGTCAGCATTAGGCTTTGATGGAAGTCTGGAGTTTGAGTTGTGTGGTGTGGGTTTGTGTGGGTTTGCCAGCTATAAAGTTTGCATGTGTGGACGGATGGATAGATGGAACCTTTGAATTCATCAGTTACTTTCCAAACTATGTGCCAATGAAGCCCAAGAGTTTCTTATTTGCCATTACAACTCCTGTACTGTATACATCTTGTTGAGCTGTTTCACGGACTGGCTGGTTGTTTATATCTTATTACAATATACAAGGGCACACATATATCAGGTTTCAAGTAAACAGATATAGATATAAACAGATATAAAGCCCATACAAAACACTGGCCATGGAATCCTGTAAGAAATACGAATGCCCATTCATACTGTATGTCTTTCGCACATGGACCTTTATGGAAGTGAAAGGACAACGTTTGTGTGGAGCAGATGGATGGCGCCGTAACCACAGCGATGTATGACAAGCTCCAGGGATCGGGCGCCCCCAGCGATGCTCTTGTTCCGTATGAGTGATTCATCAGTGCCTTAATGAACTGTTTGATTACTCTTGCTGAAGTGTAAACTTAAACGCGATGCACCGCCACATGAACATCACGTTTCCCACCCCCCCAGATTGGCTGCACACAATACATTTACATTTACGGCATTTGGCAGATGCTTTCGTCCAAAGCGACTTACATGTTGTACATTTGTCAATAGTCGGACAGGTCATCCACCAGTAATGGTGAGTAGCCAATATTCTATCAGAACAGCATCTTGTCATCGTGTCTGCTACGAATCTGACCTGGTGTCTTACAGGGGTGTAGTCAGTCATTCTGGAGAAAGCGTGCCGATGTTTAATATCCAGGTCAAAACAAGCAAAAAAGAAAATTTACAAAACTAGTTATCAGAAAGAAGCATAAATTACAGAGTGTGTGGGATGCCAATGTGTAGAAACATTATCTATATTTTGTGTCATTGTTGCATTAGAGGTGCAGCCATTGTCCCTTGCGTGAGGATGATATTGGTCATAATAACCTATTTTATTTTTTTATACGGGTCCAATTCTTTGGACCCGTGAAGACCATAATCCGAATTCCGAGGATCCGAAATTAATTAAAGCATTTTTCACCCGACCCGATTTGCATAAATTAAAAACCCATAAATTGAGATCTGTTCTGAACGGACCCGACGACAATTGGACCTGACAACAAACAGTACCCGTAAAGTGCTGTGGATTAGTTTTTTTAACAGACCCATAACCGTTCGGGACCAAAACACCCGCAGAGTACCGAAAGAATAAACAAATTGTGTAAAATTGTGTGTCAACAGGCGACGACATGTCACCATCAATAGTCAAGGAATAGTGTGGAAAAGTTGGCTGAGGAACGCACAGGTTCCCATACTCACATTGCTGTCAAATTATAAAAGAAAGCAAATGAATTTTGGTCAATTTAGGCTGGACCTAGTCAATGTTTCAATTTGTAATTTCTATCACGGACCATGCTCAGATCCACAAGTAAAAGTATATGCAAGTTGCCGATACATGTTCAGGGGCGCTGGTAATAGTATCGCTCACCGGCCCAAGTGGAGCTCACTGAACCTGCTGTTTCGTCAAACCGTGATGGTTTCAACATTTTGCAACTGCTTCTTTATATATATTAAGCTTGTAAAGGAGTCGACCAGGGAATAGGAAGACACGGAGAGAGGTTGTTTGAACTTCCCGAACCTGGGATCCTTTAAT
>JAODTR010006689.1:0-10665 GCA_025399935.1 Amblyopsis rosae | reverse complement strand
TTTGATGTGTTTGTGTTACTGTAGCCTACCCGGTTGGTGATAATTACCCGACCGAGGTGTGCATTGCGCTGAATTGATGTGTGCATATTTGGCGTAGCCTCGTTTAAAATGGAAAACGGCATGAGAAAAACGATAACATTTCAAACCACACGTTCTTTCACACAAATGCGTAACGTAGGCTATATTGGGAGGCAAATAACATGCTGCTTTGCAAAAAACATGACCGAACGTGTATAGAGACAATCCATGCGGTCTCCACCCTCACCCTCTAGCCCTTTTGACAACTTATGTGAGATGTAATTGTTGGGATGGTTTTAAAGTGTAGCTAACTGGGTTAAAGTGCACAGATATTGCACTTTAGATGTTTTTGCAATAGGTAGTTGTGATGTAGCAGCCAGCGCTCTGCACTGTCCGTCAATGGGACACAATGAGCTCAACTTGGCACAAGCCACTGATAGAATGTGGAGGGGCACGTAGGGACCTCGGTGCACGAAAGATAGGGTTGTAGGCTATGCGTGTCAGTCAGGTGTGTGTGTGGGGGGGGTGGGGTGGGGGGGGGGGGGTAGTGATGCACAGGTAGTGAAGCACCTACCCTCTATCTCCTTTCAACTCCTGTATTCAATGCGCCCGCCTGCAATTGAAAGGACGTTTACCATTCGTGGAACTTGAGAATAGGCCTACTCAAGATCGACTTAAAACCCATCATTGCTTTAATCAGTGATTTTTACACGGTCGTCACTTATATTCCGATTGTGTCCTACTTTAACGAAGCAGCCCAGGATGATATCGTCCTACATATTTCCAACATTTCTGTTAATGCCATCTTTGTTCCTGAAAGGACTCTGTGCTGCAGACGTGCCTGGTAACTCTCCTATTTGCGCGTCCTGCGTCTTGCCGGGATTGGAGAAGGACGCTCAACGAATGCTGATGATAGAAGTGGCAAAGCAACAGATCTTGGACAAGCTGCACCTGAAAGAAAGACCGAACATCACCCAAACCGTGCCCCGTTTAGCGCTCCTTACGGCTTTACGCAAACTGCACTCTGGGCGCGTGAGGCAGGATGGCACTCTGGACCTGGAAAATAATATACCTATTAAAGACCAGGGATATGAAATAGTGAGTTTTGCGGATATAGGTACGTTTGGTCAAGTTCAGTTTGTGTTGTTTGGTGTTTTGAATCTAAAACAAAATATGCTTTTATAACAGGCCTATACCATCTGTCTTACTGCAGTATTTGGTGAGGATTCCCAGGCCTATATACAGCATTTAGTTATTATACATAGAAGTTATATGTAGCCTATACTGTATATACTGAAAAACTTCTTTGTTGTTTTAGAATGTCAAAAGTTTCTTTTGACATTCTAATTTGAGAATTTTAACTAAGCATGTATATCTATCTATCTATCTATCTATCTATCTATCTATCTATCTATCTATCTATCGATCGGTCTATCTATCTATCTATCTATCGATCGGTCTATCGGCTCATTTAGTGTATGATGTTGATGTTTATGTTTATGGTATAATGATTTAGATGAGACGGACAGAATCAATGGACCTGACCTCAGCCTCACCTTCCAGTTCCTGCAGGAGCGAGGACAGAGTCTGCAGGTGCTTCAGTCCTCACTGTGGATCTATGCTCGCTCCTCGGAGCATGCTGACCAGGAACCCCGCCTCCCTGCTCGAGTCTTCCTCTCTGGGGACGCCCCTGGCTCCAACCGCACGCTGGCAGTGGAAAAGATGCTGGATGTCCAGGAGAGCAACTGGCACATGCTAACGCTCACACGCACCATGCAGGCCTTCCTGGACGGTGGTCAGAGCCGCCTGCGCCTGGCGGTGAGCTGTGATGACACCGGGAAGAACCTTTGCGCCCTGGACGGCCCCGCTGACAGCCAGTACAAACCCTTCCTGGTGGCGAAGGTGCGTCTCCGTGACGACCAGTCCAAACACTCGCTCAGGAAGCGCTCGATGCGCTGCGGCAACGACGTCACCGTGTGCTGCAAGAGGGACTTCTATATCAAGTTCAAAGACATCCAGTGGCAGGACTGGATCATCGCTCCGGAGGGCTACCACATGAACTACTGCATGGGACAGTGTCCCCAGCACTTGTCCGGCTCCCCAGGCATAGCCTCCTCCTTCCATGCCACCATCTTCAGCCAGCTGAAAGTCAACGGTATTGACACGGCCGTGTCGTCATGCTGTGTCCCCACCGAGCGCAGGCCGCTGTCCATGATGTATTTCGACTCACAGCACATCATTGTCAAAATGGATGTGCCCGACATGATAGTTGAGACCTGCGGATGCACATAGAATAGATGTTAAGGCAGGTGGTGTTTATAATGCAGGTTGACTGACACTCAATGGCTTGTTGGTGTTGATGAGTAACTATGTATGCTGTCCTAAAGATTTCAGCGGTATATACAGCACAGCCATGTGCATTCTCACACACACGTGCACACAGACATACGTGTCACAAAATTACATACACGTCATGTTTTTCATATGGTGAAAACTAATATTTTGTGACATTTGTAATGTAATAACTAATATATTATATAATGAGTGGTCTAAAATCAAGTGGTAAGTAGAAAACAAATCAAGATTGAATACATTTGGGATTGCTTTCTGTATTACAATTTCTATTGTCATACTTTTGCTTTTATAAATTGTGAAACATTTTATACTATATATTTCAGGTTTAGATTAGGGGAAAACAAACCAAAGTGTTTTTTGAGACACATTCAATCACATTTGAAAGACTATACATACCGTTGTAGTATATCTGTATACCAGAAGAATGTCAGTAAAACCTTTAAGTGGATAATGTAACACTAAGTATGTATGTAATCAGCGATGTTTCAATAATAGATAAGACAGTTACAGCCTCCGCATGTTCAGGAATGTTTTGTACCTGTTCATTGCTGCTGAGAATAAGTTCAAAGATGCGGTGCCTGGATTTAAGGATTATGACACCATAGACCTCTGTTTCTAAACGAGTAGGGTCTCAGTCTGTCCTGTGTTGCATTGAGATTTTCCACATCAGTGAAATAGATGTATGCTCATAATTTTACACAAAAGTGTACTTCTCAGGATTCTGTTAACTGGGCCTTTGCTTGACTAAGTCCTAATATTTTAATGTTATACTTTAAAACTATGAAAAGGCATTATCAAATGTAAAGTGTGCCTTTCACATATTTTATACAGTGAAAAAGTCAAGTCAATGGTTAAATGGATTCTGAAACAAGTTAAAACAGATTCTGAACAAGTTTATTTTCGTATTTATATCTCTCACAATTATAGTAATGTTAATTTGGCTGCACTTTTACTGTAAGTGACTAAAACAATAATACCTGTTATCCTAAGTGAGTTGAAACATGTATATACCTTATAATATATATATATATATATATATATATGAGTTTGGACAATTTAGCATTATATTTAACAAGTGTTCCAATGACATTGCGATAATATTTGAAGTAACACTCAATATTAATGCAACACAAGACAGTGACACATTTTTGTGCATAGAAATTGTCTAGGAGATAATGCATTTTCTATGCATTAACTGATGCAAGCAGGTTGAAATGTGTTTAATAAGCATTTACGCTGTATTATTTACTCAAGCAATCAGTTTGTACACCGTGGGTTCTAACGGCATGAACTCAAGGTTATTTCTCAGCTGAATGAACAAACATTTATCTATTGCTTCAGTATCAGTAAATATGAAGGTCTGTGAGACTCATGGGTCATTGGGCATTTGTTACAGGCACGCTGGCACTTGCATTTCCCAAAGTCTAAAGTTTTCTTGCATAGTATAATCATGAAATCTCCAGCCAAAGAGGTTCTGATGGCGACTTATCGAATACAAAGAATCAAGTATCTCTGCTCAGTTTGCACTGAGCTTAGCTCTGTACATGTAGAAACACCTCTCTGTCTTTATGTGTGGCAGGTATTCGTCCTTTAATGGATAAATGTGGGGCCAAAGGCCTAGAACTACTATATTGTACTGTTGTGGCTCTTAGAATCACAGAACATAAGGACTAGATACATAGATACTTTTTTGAGGCATTATAGATGGAATAATTTGTTAATAGTATACTACCCATTCAGTGTCCACACTAGTGATATGCATTGCCACCTAAATCTGCCTATGTATCTAATGCTAGAGTAATGTATATTGTTTGTTTGTCATGTTTTGCAAGCACTTCCTGTCCTAGGCCTGTATGTGACATTGAGGTGCCATCCGTACATAGCTGACTAAGCACTTTAGCACCCTACTGTAATGTCTGCTTGAGGTGTCTAATGCACCTGGTTCTGGTGGACAGTACCTGAAAACAACACTAAAGCAAGAAGCATATGTTTTGTTTTATTTTCTTACGCTCAAGCAGTTTAGCAATAATAGTAAAACGTGCAGGGAGTTTCTATATACTAGCTGGTAATACAGCCAGAATCTGAAATAATTATTGTCTATATTTTTATATCACAATATATTTTAGGTTTAACAAATGCTTTGTATTGTTGACAATCTATGTAAACTGCCATATTGATATGTTCATCTTTCCTAAAATTACATAATTGTGGAATATATTTTAAATAAACAATAATTTATGTTTCATGCATGATTTCCTTATTTTCATGTTATTGTTGTGCTACTTGCAACATCACACAATTGTAAATGTGATTATCTTGCTTTTGGATTTCTGGCACTAGTTGAACTTTTTTTTCCAAATGTATAAAATGAAAATTACAGTTCCCTTCAAACATTAGTTGTAGTAACGCCACAAATTTCTAGTAGCCTATATGTGTACCTAGTTGCACATATATTTGCATTTATGAGCATATATGTTTCCAATTGTAGACCTCTTCTTGTGAAACATCTGTCAAACAAGCACTGTAAGTCTGTCTGTAAAGCAAAGGTCCTGTTTGCGCAAACAAATAGTTGAAGTGGCTTTATGGACTGTCTGTGTTTGATGTGTAAACAGCAAACACCTGGCATGAGATGCACATGCATCAGAAACTAATATGTATGAAACAGATGCGTTAGATAAGAATGTGAAGAATTATAATATCTCTAATATAATATATAATAGCTCAATAATGATGATGATCGAACTTGGAGCACAAAAGATACAGAAGATATATTAATGTTCCAACAGATCCTAAACCTTATTTTCATTCATACTGATTAGTGTACATCAAAATCGTTCAGATGCATCAACAAAACACATAAGTATTGAAGGCAAGGTCAAGATCAGGTAATGCAAAGGAAATTGCAGGCCAACATGGGGGAAAGACATTAAAAACCTAGTGACTTACTGATATACTGGCACACTGACCCACAGACCCACTGATTGCTGTGTGCCACTAAATCCCTAATCCTTAATGCTCTTTGCCCATAAATCCCCTGTGAGGTCAGCATGTCAGCCAAACCTGTCCCCTGTGGTGTCACGACATTTTGGGAATACTGAATATTCCTCTCACACTACCGGCTCTCCATCCTCGGGTCAACGGTAAACAGCAGTGTTAGTTTCACATTACAAATAGCTATGGCCACTAGACTGATTTCTGCTCTGGCATCACTTCAGATGGCATGCTATTGCTCTTATTTATCACAATAATTGATGGATGTGTGCTGAGTAGGACCTATGGTTAAAATTGCTTTCGATACTGTTAGTTCAACTCTGGGGAGCTCAATTATTTAATTAAAGCCCAGTACCTATGACACAGTCAGCTTAAGAAACCAGTAAGATGCCGTTTACTACTGTATACTGACTGCATCATATGACATTCTATATGGCATTTCATTTGTTTTGTCAGAATATTGACATATCCCTAAAGATCATTTAAATAACTACAGTGCATAATTAATTTCTATATAACATATGGTATAAAGTTACTAATGGAAATGTTGGACTACACTATTACAATATGTCAATATGTCAATATGCATTATGCGTTTTAACAATCTTAAAATGCACATACAGTAACTATCATAATAAATTTCTAACACTGGCTGGGACGTATTCTTGCAAGTTGCAGTGTGAAGGCTGCACTTCAAATAACTTTGAAATCCTCAGGATGATCCTATTATGAAAGACCCAGTTACTTGATATATCCCTATGCCTTACATCAGAACAGTCTTAAGGAGGACAGTCTGCTATCACATGATCGCCACAGTTAAGCTTATAAAGTTGGAGGGTTGATTGGAGAGAGCACATTGATAAAATAATATGATAATAAAATGAAAGAAAGTAGAAAGTGATTAGCCCTCTATGTGCCAATCGCCTGACCACCACCTTGAGTTTGCCTTTTGCTTCTGTGTATTCCTGTGCCATGGACTACAGTACCTGCTTGCCCATGATCCTGCCTACCTCAGAATGCATCCTGCCTGCCTCGGTTCTGATTCTGCCTAAAGTTTGAACTTTGCATATGTGTCATGTGGTATCTGTACTTGGGTACTCTTGATTTCATCCAGTCCAAAAACAAGGCACATGATATTTCAGTGTGATGTGGAGGTATCGCTCTATGGCTTCATTTCTAGAAGTCAACTCACCACAGTGACTACAATGTTGTATCCCCCATCTTGCTCCTGTCTTTATTAACAAACAGTGTTCATTGCAAAAAATGATGTTGTACAACAACACATGCTGTCTACCTCACAACATGGAGAGTCTCCCTGAAGTATATTGCAGTGTTGTTAGCTTTACTGGAGTTTTACTGGAGTTTCCGACAGGGCTACTGGAAAACAATCAAAACAGAACAAACTACTACCTCATTATGAGTAGTGCACGTTGCACTACTCATAATGAGGTAGTAGTTTGCACAGTGTAACCATCAAATATAGATCCCTACCCACAGTGCAAAACCATTTGAAGGACTATCTTAAATATTTGGTTTGTCACACGCGTGCAATGGTGGATATAGTAAATACAATACAGTACTAAGGCAGTAAGCAAATAGTGTGATCTAGGTAAAATGCTGATAACAAGAGCATAAGAACATAGGTCAAATTACACAATCGTTCCACTTTTGGATGTATATGTAGCCTGACATACAGACATGGTTGAACTCATATAGCCAACAAAACCACCATTGTACCAGCAGGGCTTTGTACAACTACCAAGCAGGTTGCTAGCTAGCATCATTTATAAACCTTATCTTTAACTTGTTTACAACTTTAACAATGACCATTATAATGTACCATTAATGGGAGGGGTGTACAGGGTTAAGGTGGGCTGTATCTAGCCTGGTGTAACCAGAATATCTCCACTACGTGAATATGGTCTGGCCATGCGCCATTGGGAAGTGTTTGCAGTCATTTCCTCCTACTTGGCATAGACCTCCGGTAAACTTTTTTTATTGGACAGCGCTGAACCAATCGGCCTTGTTGCAAGATATAAAAGATTTACTATGTATGTATCAGACGTTCATCACAGTGTTGCTTCTGTGATGTAGTGATAATGAACGAAAGAGGCCAAGACTAGGCAGAGCCTTGCCCACCCCTGTTCTATATGGTGTTATACTGGTGTATAGCGATACCTCCCATTATATTATTATTAGTATTACTATTATTATTAAATAAACTAGTCCAGTGTTAAAAACACTTTTTCCTCACCACCACTATGCTGACCTCCGATAAGATCTCTTGCTTTCTGAGGTCAGATGCTTTGGAAAACAGGTGTAGTGTAGGGAAGTCTTCCAATGAGGACAGGGGCTACTAGATTTAAATAGTTCATAATCTAACAGGAACTTTCATCACCACAGCTCAGGGAATTAATGTTACAGACCTGTTTGTTCCACCTAAACCCTCAATACTGAACTCTCAGGTCTTATCACATAGAATGTCATGTGGGGACCTAATTCTCTTGGGAACACTGCACATGGCTAAAGCAAGTACTAAGTGCATGCCCATACTGTACATGAAGTACTGCATCTGAGAATTGTACACTAATATTTAAATTGATTTTGAAAAGAAGGAAATTTCCTAAAGTAATATGGACAGGCAGTCTCCTTTGTAATTGTTGTGTCTGGCACAATAACACCAAATGGGCATTGTGGCACAAAGGTATTATGGTATTTATACACTGTAGTCTATTTCTTCTTGTAAACAATTAATATTGCTAACTGTGTTTATTAAACGTTTGTTTAGACACAATATGTTATTATTGTCTAACAGCATGTCATTATATTAATAAAGATATGCTAAGGACACTGATAACATATTACTGGTTTATTAAATACTTATAACAATTATTTGATTATTTTTGCAATCATTTTACATTTAAACACGTTTATTTTAACGTGAGCGTTCATATTGCATTGCATGCAAACCATTTCTAGGACATGCTGTCCATTCACTTCTAGCATAGTGCCTTAATATTCTTGCATAATTTTCACTGGATTGGTCCAACCAATGGCCTTTGCAGAGCTGGGTTGACTTTGACTGTGGTTCAACCTGTTGTGATAAGTGACACAGATAAATGGGTCAATATTAAAAATGTGTTACTCATGTACAATGTAAAATACATATTCTAGAATTGTATTAAAAAAATAAAATAAAAATTAAATGTGCATATTGTTGATCTATTGTGTTATATTGTTAATATGAACAATTACAACATTTCATTTAAAATGTTTTACACTTTGTCACCATATTCAACAGCAACTATAGTAGCTGTTGAAAAGGTCTCAGAGAATTATTTTTAATTAAATATGCTACAGGATGTTTTTTGCATGAACAACAATTCAAATCCCTGAGAATATTCTTAGTGGATTTTTAGATAGGACAGGACACTGGAGAGATTTAACATATTGCAGTATATTATTATTGTGCACTATATGGTTTGATGCACTATCATGTATCCCTTATTAAAATGTCAGCTACAAGTTCCTGCTCCAGGTCTTTATTTTCTTGTAATATACTGCCCTCTGGTGATTGGAAATCAAAAGGTTTTGGAAATACATACTGTCTAAAATAACATCACATACACAGATATGTACAGTCCTCATTCAGGTATAGTGTATGTTATATTAAGTGTAAACCTTTAAATCATTACATTATAAATGTTTCAGCTAACATGAACATAAATGTTTTGACAAATACATGCCTACAGCTTTAATTAAAATGCATCTTGTTATATTTATCATGTGAGGTGGAAAATGATTTTATATACAGGTAATACAGGTAATTTATATATATATATATATATATATATATATATATATATATTCTTTCTTCATTTAATGCACTCATCAAAGCATTTTTTCATCAAAGTCTTTATTTCATTTAAGAAAGCCATTAAAAATTATACTTATATCAATGCACACAGCCAGCGTGTACAGTACACAATACAGTAACCTATATATTGTTACTGTATTCTTAAACATATTAAAGCCTTATGACTTTTTAAATGACATGTTTATACTGATAATATTATATTACATAAATGTAAATAACTGAACAAATTTTGTCAGGGTCTTTTACCACAAAAAAATTAAATAAACACACAAAAAAACAATATCAATGCATTCCATGTCAAATGTTTTTATAATGTATTTTCTTTAAAATAGCAAAATTAAATTAGCAAGCAAGCAAGCACAGTATATAACAATGTCATTACCACAGTCTACAGCCCATTCTGGCATGAAGGGCAGTGGGCATGCCATCTGTGAACATAAATGAATAAAAATATTACAAAACCATATTGTTGGTTGCATTTAATATAGTAAAAAAATTCTATGAATCTAAATGGCATATTTGATATGTAAAGGACATTAAAAAATTATATAATTTAGGAGCAATTATATACAATTAAAGCATGAACTAACTGCCTGGTGTTCATGTAATCTCTGGATTCATGCATATTCCCCATGCACAAGCTACATGCTATCACTGCAACACTGCTACTGCCAGCAGGGAAAATACATTGCATGCTAATGCAGACTTGCATATACACATTGTTCCTGGTCAGTCTCTTCTCCTTAGTTTCCTCCTCTCATTGGAGATGGTCTGTATAGTGAACCCCAGCCGAGGGAAGGAACACCTTTATATGCAGCACCAAGAGAGATGTATCACTGTTGGCCAGAGTCCCCGAATCAATGGAAATAAATCATCTGCAATGGAAAAACAAATCCTGTAAAATATTTGGGAGATTTTACAGTGCAATTGAATTGCACTGTAATCTGTGTCAGTGACAGATGCAGTCTTTCCATTTCACACTGCAATAGGATGCCACTAGCCTCAGGCGGCCCTGTAAACTAATAAAGGTACAAAACAAACATCCATTCTGTTCTCCTATGTATTTCAAAGGTACATTAGCTAATAGCAACCAGTTATAAAACTTTGCAGAAAAGCACTACACCAAATGATTCCATTATTAATGCCAGAAGAATATGCATTTATATTTGGGATTGCAGGAAAAGCAGGTGTGTTCATTAGGAAAGTGGCCTACTCTGCTCATTTTCACTCCAGTGAAAAGGGACAATTACTTGACCAAAAGCTTCTTCTCTGGCTGACTTAATACTTATACCATCCCTGTAATCTCTCTAGAACTGTAATAACAACTATTTAAAAATAGAAAAAAATCGGAAACCGATGGAGTGCCTACTCCAGGTGGGGAGTGAGTCCTTACCCCAAGTGAAGGAGTTTAAGTACCTCGGGGT
>JAODTR010006688.1:0-10666 GCA_025399935.1 Amblyopsis rosae | reverse complement strand
CCTACAGTAGGTTGCAAATATTCAAGATTATTAATATCAGCATTTCTCAATCCTGATCCTGGAGTACCACTGCCCTGTATGTCTTCCTGCTCCAGATCCATCTACAACATGCAGGGTAGTTGTAAGGACCAAGAATGAGAGAGGCTGGTTTATATAATATAGTACACCAATATTGCCTAATACTTTTCAAATTTAGCATGATTCGTAATTGCTGGCCTATATTAAATGTACCTTGTTTTAAATCTCACTTACCGGTAGGTCCTCTAACCCCCTCCATTTGCAATCAATCCAAAATTAGATGAGCTGCAAGATAATATTTACAGGTATGGTAATCTTAAACAGAATCACAAAACATAAAAACACTAAATATTAGCCTACATTTTCTTTACGCGTAAGAAGTAAAGAAAAATCTGCACTCTTTGATACTCGGCCTACTCCAAAATGTACGGTATTTATAACTTCAACTCACAACTCTACAATACCGGTGTTGTGCCAAAAAGTAATTTCCTGACAGAAAAATATTTTGCGCGCTGCCGGAGGACTGATTGAAGCTATAAGTTATAACCTATGTAATATAACCCTCATGAAATTAGCTAAATGTAGGTGTTTATGATTTCAACTGGTAAAAAAGACTGAATTGGTTATTTATATGATAAGGCACATAAGTAGGTAAAATAATGCAGTCAGAAGATTAATTGCAAAATATATATTTTATTATTTTGATATATAATCCATTAGTAAATTTGTTTAAAATATAAATAATGATATTACACGTCTACATACCAAACACACACACAAACATCGTAAATAGTAGTACATTGCCTATATAAATCGTTATGAATTATTATAAAAATGCAAACATTTATATGGCCACAATTTTTTTACAAGAAGCAGAAGTGTCACAAGACACACCTTTGCTATTATCGTAGACAATAAATCAGATTAATTCACACATTTTGATTTACTGATCAAGAAAACAGCAGCTGTAGGTAGACAGGCTGCCGTCCGCGGGAGCGTGCAAAATCACTTTTTGGCACAATACCGGTACACGCCCCAGTGACTAGACTACATTACACCCAAGACTAACACAATCGGCCAATTTAACTCTCTCCACCAAATACAATAAAAAATGTTTTCACAACTTTACATAACATGGCATTAAGAGAACATAATGTACAATTAATGAGCTGGTCGTGGGTAACGACGTGTTGCTAACTTTATTCAGCACGTTACGTTATCCTAGCCTAATCAGTTAATTTAGCAAGTTAATGTTCCCTAAACTACTGATTTATAAATGACAATCCACTAATATGATATAATACATATTAATATGACTCGTGTGCTGATACTATACAATAGAAGGGTCATTTAAACGTCTTTTTAGTGCATCACATATTAAACTATAGATTATAATGCTACTGTATGTAGTATTGGCGGCAAACTTCCGGGAACTATTTAGAGGCTCCATGATCCGCCATCCATTGCTGTGAAAAAACGGTCCGTTGGAGTGAACTGAGATGACGTAACTCTGTTTACTTCTATGGCTCTGTACCGAATCACAGCTTTGATCCGAGCCGTGATCACTACCGTACCCTGTTTTTACACACTCCCTGATATTGGTCCGACTGAGTAGGCGTACCTGTTATTCTTCCTCCTTCCTGGGCAGCGACGTAACCCTTCCTAGTGGCAAAAAGCATCGAGAAGGCCTACCGGTAGCCAAAAATAATTGAAGAAAAAACATCCCCACACACAAAAGGCGATTCCATTTCCTGCTCATGCAGCAGCAAAATGGTCATATTCGTGGCTGGTGTGGTCACCATTGCGATTTATTTCGAATTTCTACTGCAAACTTTCTAATATGTCTAAATAGTTTCTAATATGATCCCAACTTTCCAGAATTAGCTGAGCAAAGAAAATGTCACCTACCCTCTTCTCTCTAGTTTTCGTGCCAGACAAACATACCCAATCAAATTAGAAAAATGAGATTATGCTGTGAGTGGAGGTACATTTAATCCCCAAAACCATCAAATTCTTGTGGCCTACATCGAGCAATCTCCACATGCGCGTACAGAATGCACACACACACACAATTGTGGAAAGCTGTGGAGTGAATGCAATCTGATGCAGACAAGCAGCAGAGCAGAAGATAGAACAACCTTAACAAAAATTGTTATTGTAATACAAATTATATGTCATTCATTAAAATAGATGGTGTTATATTAAAATATATTAATTATGATTATATATTTATATTAGAATTGTAAACTATAATAGACAGAATTTATATACTGTTATTACAGTATAGTTTGCAGTTATTTATGGTAGGACTATATGCCCCACTTGCCGTTGTCAGAAAAACGCAACTGGATGGATGGAATTATATTTTTTCAGTTTTAAAAACCTTATTCGTCAATGACCCACCCAGGCATATAGACCTAGGCTATTTAATCCTCACCGCAGAAGACAGATGTCGCTATTGTATTATTCCAGAGTTTATAAACGGTTAGGGGATGTGTCGAGGCGGGGTCGTCCGAAAAGATTGCGTATTTTGTTGAGGCACCCCTTCCATCTCCTTAATGGAAAATAATAGGCTGGGTGAAGCTGGGTGTTGCCTTGCGTTTGAGCAGACTGCAGAACTCAAAAGTCACAAAGAGTAGTGTCTCCATGCGTCCAGTTCTTTCCAACGACCATCTGGCATACTGCATCGTGTCCCGCTAACTGCGACAAAAACTAACTCTAAACATGGGAGTGGAAGGCTGCACCAAATGTATCAAATACCTGCTGTTTTTCTTCAACTTCATTTTCTGGGTAAGAAAATAATATATTTTACGACTAGCCTATATCTTGGTTATTTGATATTTAGTGACGCCTCCTATAGGGAACGTAGGCTACTTAAATAACACTGGATTGTCTAAATCCGCGCGATATATTATTCTAGAGGCGTCGTTCGATTTTAGTCTGGTGGTCTGGTTTAAGACAAGATATGGTTTGTTGGTACGCCACCGTGTTTTAAAGTTGTCGTACATTTCAAGCGAAAATGCTATGATTTAAGAAAATCGGACTCTTGAATCAATAAAATAGCATATAGCCTATGTCTGTGTTGGTTATTCATACCCAGCTAATCTGCCAATTATATTGTTTGTGTGTGCCAGCAGAGTGAGCAGGATTTTCCTAATTGTGCGATTGGGAGAAAGAAATGTGGTGATTTCCACTGGTTGAGTCGGCGTCATAAATGGCTGGTAATGGAAACACTGAGCAGGCTGGCTGGCTTCTGTTTACAGCCTATACCTAACCCGTGAGTGTGAATGATGATTGAAGAAACTGTTTTTCAATATTTAATCGAACTCTTTCTTGATTTCCTCATATTCAAGGGAAATAATCTGGGATAAAACTTCACTATACATCCCATACCACATTTGTAACTGTCTGCATAAGTAGTATACTTTGTAAATCTATGTGATATCTGTATTATTACAATGATGTTCACAGTATATCTAATTATGTTAATGCTATAGAAAGGAAAATATGAGTGAATGACCACAATGACCACCGTAACAAATGATGGAAAAGTCTTGAGATAGGAGCACAGTGTTATGTTATCGTACCCCAGGGGCACTCTCCTGATGGCCACTTTATATTGTTGTGGTAGGATGTCAGTCTCATAAAACCAGTGTGAGATTAATATTTTAGACCATGCTGTTTTTTCTATCCTTTATTTTGTCCGATTTTTCATAAAGCTAATTTTGTGTAACAATAAGGGCGGGACGCTGACTAGCAGAACGCAGATGGAAGGATATCACTGGATTTTACATTAGCAATATTTATTTTATTTATTAACTCAAACTTTTTTTAACTACTTGTTTCCATAAACAATGCTGAACTACTTACTATTGTAAAGTTTTATTTAGTAGCAAATTGTCACGATTGATTTGCACTACCTAAAAACGTGGACATTGCAGCCATTGTCATGAATTGAAACACATATACAGTACAGTATACAGTATAACAGACTTTTATTCAGAGCGACAATCAGTAAATTTGTAAATAGCAGAACAGGTCACATCAGTTGCCATAAGCAACGACATTTTTTAGGATACTGACAGCAACATGTCATTAGGGTGTCGTTTTTTTTTTTTTTACAATTCCGGTTCCAAATAGATACTTTTATAATGGTGCCTGAACCGGTTCTTAGTCATTTGTTCATTGCTATTGCTATAATTATTATTCAATTTATTATGATTCACAGTAATTTGTTGACTGTGCCTAAGCCGCCAGAGCTCGTCACTCATCATAGTAATTTGTTGACGGTCCATTAGCGACCAGCGCTGGCATTTATCATGTTTAAACTTTTACAAGGCAATGTCTGTTTAATTTCCATAAAGTTATAACATAAAATAGTACATTATGTCAGGCGAAAATGAAAATAAAAGATAATTTTGCTGTATTAATTTACTAATAAGTAGTGTCATCCACATGGAATATTTAACCTGAATTGGAATCTCACATGGGTTATCTACATTTTAATACCAAAATAAGCTTTGTAACTTGTTCAGAACTGCATACATCCTTACGAATGAAATGGAATGTTTTTGCAAGGAAAAAAAGGGGAAAAAGGCCTAGGGATGGCCTAGTTCGGAACAGGTTAACAGGATTTATTGATAAAAATGTAAAAAGACATGTAAATTTGTCTTTTGAGATTAATTTAGTTTTCAGATAAACAATAGTAGGCCAGGGCCTATGCAAACAAATTTGCTCTGCGCGTTTTTATTTGAAAAAAGTAACTTGACATTTTCCTCTGGCACTTAATAGAATGGACAACCCAGCAGATGTGCGTCATCTGTAGGTAGTTTAAATAAGTAATCCATGGACAGACTGCAAGTTGTACAGAACGCAGCTGCAAGGCTCCTGACTAGGACCAACAAGCGTGCTCATATCACTCCGGTACTTGAGGCATTACACTGGCTTCTTATTTGTTTGGTTTTTTGAGTCTATTTTAAAGTCTGAGTTATCATATATAGAGCCTTGCACGGTCAAGCTCCCCCATACATCCTGGACTTGCTACACACACACACCTCTGGGCAGTCTCTGAGGTCTTCAGGTCAGGGCCTTTTAACTGTCCCAATAACTCGGTTTAAAACTAGAGGTGACCGCGCTTTCGGCACAGTGGCGCCCAGGCTATGGAACGCTCTCCCTCTCGCCTTAAGATCTATGGATACCGTGGACACTTTTAAAACACACTTTAAGACGCATCTTTTTAGAGAAGCTTTTCATTAGCATTTGATTTTATGATGTTTGCTACTTTTATATCTGCTTTGCTTTCTTACTGTATTATGTGTTTTTTCTTTGTTGGTAATTTGCATTGGCTTGACTGTAAAGCACCTTTTGTCTGTGAAAATGTGCTATATAAATAAAATGTACTTACTTACTTTCTTACAAATGTTCTTAGTCTAGGATAATTTTTATAATCCATCCATCTTCATCCACTTATCCGGAGTCGGTCGCGGGGGTAGCAGCTCCTGCAGGGGACCCCAAACTTCACTTTCCTGAGCCGCATTAGCAAGCTCTGACTGGGGGATCCAGATGTGTTCCCAGGCTAGTGTAGAGATATAATCCCTCCACCTAGTCCTGGGTCTTCCCCAAGGCCTCCTCCCAGCTGGACGTGCTGAACACCTCCCAAGGGAGACGCCCTCCCTCAACTGGCTCCTTTCGAAGCAAAGGAGCAGCGGCTCTACTCCGAGTTGTTCACGGATAGCCGAGCTTCTTACCCTATCTCTAAGGGAGAAGCCAGCCACCCTCCTGAGAAAACCCATTTTTGCCGCTTGTACCTAGTTTGATTTAGTTCTTTCGGTCACAACCCACCCTTCATGACCATAGGTGAGGGTAGGAACGAAAATTACATGGTAGATCGAGAGCGGTGCGGTAAAGCGATTTCAATACCGCTCCCGCTGCTCTGATTCTCCAACCAATCTCCCGCTCCATAGTCCCCTCACTCGCGAACAAGACCCCGAGGTACATGAACTCCTTCACTTGGGGTAAGGCACTCCATCGGTTTCCTGCTGAGAACCATGGCCTCAGATTTAGCGGTGCTAATCCTCATCCCAGCCACTTCACACTCGGCTGCAAACCGATCCAGTGAGTGCTGGAGGTCACGGACCGATGATGCCATTTTATTAATCCATGTCTGATAAATAGGCAGTGCATTTTTACCGTATAGTCCTAGTTGCCAGTCATCCACAGATGTTGCTACAATGGAAAGTAAAGCATTGCCTAGTAGCCTGAAAATCCATGTTGACAAATCTGTCGGACAGTGCAATAATAAGTTAATAAGTGTATTAAAGAGGGCACTAATTTTAAACGTGATTGACCCAAGATAAAAATGTAATTAGTTAAAGACACACCTTCAAGCGGGAAGCCTTGTTGCAATAAAATGCAACCTTCAACCACGCTGGGCTGACCGTGCCGAGTAATGCCGTGTCGAGCCTGCTTGTGCAATGGAAAAGGGCCTGGCATTAACCGGCCAGGACAAAGGCGGTGCATGAGCTGGTCTGAAAAGTGACTTTCAGCTAGTCGTGGGCTGCGCTCAGACTATGCCACAGACACAGAGGAAGAGAGGGGGCGGGGCTGTGCGGTTGCCAGTTAGGGAGAGACAGGAGCATGGTAGAACTTATATAATTATTTAACACGTAATCAAACTATATCGGTACAAACAATATTGTCTAATTGTATATCTCGTGAAAATATACCGGTATAAATTAAATACCGATATTTCGCCCCGCTCTAGTCAAAAGGCAAAAGTGATCACTATAGCGCCACCTATAGGCGCAGTACCTTGAAGTTGGGGCTCTGAGTAGTGGGGGCAATTTGTGGTCATGTGGTGAAGTTTGGTGTTTCTGGGCCTTACAGTTTTGGCTGGCCAAACAATTAGCAGAAAATAATAATGATAATAAAAAAAAAATGTGAAGAAAAGCAATAAGGCTCCAGAACCTCCGGCGCTTGGACCCCTAACTAGGGATTCCTTGGCCAGAACTTAGGGGGCCAGGCCAACCCGGGCCTCAGCATAATTCAAACACTGCTCCCTCCACTGTATGTTTGGGTGGGTGATTTGCTAGCATCAACAGTGTCTATTGCATTTAAGTTAAGCTTCAGACGCAAAGTACTCCGGTGATAAGAAAATTCAACTTTGCAGTGATAACAAATAACTTTGGTTATATCAACTCTGCCGTCTGGAAGACGTTTGGTACCTTTCTCCATATTTTGGTCCCCCGCCAGATCGTCTCTGTTCCAGATCATGCGAGTGCCACATCCCACAACCCCCTGTGTCCAATTCAGGGTATTCAGAGCCAGTTAGCGTGTGGACTTACAAAATAATATTGTTTTTTAAACTGCGTTAACGCGAGATAAAATAATTGTCGCCGTTAATTAATTAATGTGATAACGCAATAATAAAGCGTTACCTTGACCAGCCCTAAAAATATTAAATAATTTTATAGGAGTTTTCAGAAGTTTGTCTGTCTTTATACAATTATATATAATTATACTGTATCAATATCAGAATTATATCATATCGACCGAAATTAAGAAATATATTGTGAAATATATTTTGACCAATTTGTCCAGCCTTACATAGTGATAACCGATAACTATGGATTAATTTGTTTTGTGTGGAAATGTGATTGGATAGAAAATGTGAGGACAGCATGGTGGCCATTTCAACAAGCAAATCACAAATCAGGGAGCTTGTTATCATGTCAGGAGGCTTGAACATCTAGTCACTCACCATTTGTTCTAACCAAATCATATAGAACTGACTTTCCCTGTTTTCAAAATATTGTTACTGTGACTCTTTGACTACTGTGAACCCGGGAGGGGAAGAAGGGCCTCTATGAAAGGCAGTGTGTGTGTGCTTGTGCATGTGTGCGTGTGCGTGTGCGTGTGCGTGTGCGTGTGCGTGTGTGTGTAGAATGCAAACACCTCTTGGCAGTCATTCTGTTGATTTGGTTACCGAGCAACCACCCACCACTGTCTTGGAATGACCCTTTCTAAGAGGGGATAGGGTGAACTCTGTGTGTGTGTGTGTGTGTGTGTGTGTGTGTGTGTGTGTGTGTGTGTGTGTGAACGAGAAAGAGGGTCTATATAAGTTCAGAATGGCTTTATGGTGAATTATATAAAAGTTTATTCTACTCAAAACCTGTATACCTCAGGATTTATTGTTTTACATCAGCACCGTTGTGTAACAGTATTCACAGATGATGACAGTAACGAATGCTCCTCTTGACGGCTGGTCCGCCTTGCTTGAGTACTGAACCACAGGCCGAAGACCAAGGACTGCCTCCTCTCCTAATAACATCCTCTCTCCACCCCAATGCACCTGTGTCCATTACTAACACTCATTACAAGAGTTGTGGTGTTTGTTCCACATTGTGGATTATTGCATTATTAAAGAAGCTGTGCGTACACTGTTTACTATTATCTTTACATCATCTTTCATCATCTATCTTACAACAGTTTATGCTTATGTGCTCATTTCATGTTGTGTTCGTGTTCACTTTATGTTTTTGACTCCTTCGTTTTTCTCACGACACCATAACATTTGAGAAGAGAACTCTCTATAATTACAAAATACATTTTGTTAGAAAGTTGGTACAGGATGTATACAGCATAAGATAAAATATTAAAGCTGCTGTCATGAGAGAGGAAATACAAATATTTAAATCACCTGTGTATTTCAGCTTGCAGGAGGTGTGATTTTGGGAGTGGCCCTTTGGCTGAGACACGAGCGTACAACCAGCGAACTCTTGGAACTCAATTTCGATGGAACCCAGGCCCCAGGCAGTTTTTATATTAGTAAGTGTCCTGTTGTCCTGTCTGCTTTCTGTTTCCTTTTTTATGGTAAAAATGTATGCAAACACATTATATTGTGATACGTGATATTATGCAATTTGGAACATTATGAATAATCGCATTTTGATCAAGTGTATTTAACAGTTATATAGATAAGTATGAATACATTCATTGAAAAGAAGGCAAGTTGAAAATAACTGATTATTTTATATTCCAATAACAATAATAGTGTGTGTACTATGTGTTAAACCAAAAATATACAAAATGTGTAATTTGAAAAAAAAATTTAAACACATTAAAACTATTTTAATATTCATAAATGGACTCCCATGTTTTTTATATGAGATCATGATTCCCTACAAGTCAATTGAACATAATGCTAATTATACATTTTTGAGAAAAGATAATTATTACAGCTAGATATCATTGATTGGTTGACTGATAAATCTTATTTATAAGTTTTATTATGCATAGCTTAAATAAGTGCGTTTCTTTATGTCTGTAACTATTGATTCATATTAACATGATATTAATTATTAATTGACATTTAGCCATGTAATATTATAACTAGATATTATTTATCATGGAGCACTAAGTTTTATCACAAACTTGAAAACCTTACTCACCATTGCTCTCTGTATGCACGGGTTGATGGTCTCCACCCGGAGACTAAATCATTGCTATCTTTTTATTGATACAGCTATTCTTCGACATCTTCCAAATTACTTAGGGATCTACATAATTCAGAAAAGTAAGGTGAGATTTGGCTTTTGCTCCCACTCAGAGTTGATCACAATTAAAAAATGTTTTACAGTAGTTTTAACTTAAGAGTATTTGGAGCAAAGTACATCTGGCTTTACATGTTTAAAAATAAAAATTTTATACCTGATTGATGATCCCAGATGCAAAAAAAATTTCTTCTTATTTTACTGTAAATGTTTATGTTTTTATGTCTGAAACTGTGTTCGTTATGTTGCTGTCTTGGCCAGGGGCCTTATTTATAAAATGTTCTTACGCACATATTTGATCTTAGAACGTGTGTACATTTGTGTCATTTTTGGCGATTTGCACGCATGGTACTGGAACAAACTCCTCTTAGAGAAATCATCCTATCGGCTTCAAATTTTTGCTGCTCAATTTAAAAAATGTGCAAACGGTGAGTTTTCACTGATGAAATACACGATTCGCCATGAAAGAGGAAGTTGGTATAACTTCTGTGTACATGCTCAGAATTGCACCAAACATTACACATTTGATAAACTTCCCACCCTGAAGACATCTATATGCTAATATTCACATTACATCATAGCACCATCTACTGGTAACAGGAAATGTCAATCTTTAGCTGTGACATACTGCTCCTAGATTATTTGATAAATCCACTTCAAAACTGTCTCAGAAAAACCATAACAACCTTATGATGACATTTTGTGAAGATTCTTAGTTTTCATTACACGGCTTGTCCGGGGCATTGCGGCGAATGTACATCCTTTGCCAAGACACATCAAATTGTTATAACTTCTCCGTAAATGTTCAAATCGGTGCCAAACTTCAATAGATTAATAAGAGTCCCGTCCTGAACACATGTACATGCCACACTTACCTTAAAGTCAGAGTGGGAAGTTAACAGGAAGTTAACCTTCAACAAAGCAGCCCCCGCCGCACATTTAACTGACATGTACGAAATGTCAGTGGCACATGTATGACGTGTAGCTGTAATGTGGCCAGCAGGTAACTGTGTGGTGTTAACTCTCCGACACCTCATAGGACGCTCTGGCGACGCAGGCCAGGGCCCATGGGTTTTTGGCCTGCCTTGTAGGAGCGT
>JAODTR010006687.1:0-10666 GCA_025399935.1 Amblyopsis rosae | reverse complement strand
ATTACATTTCAACATGTGGGTTTATATGGAGACAGTAGGGAGTAATGGGAAAACATGCATGCATAATGTGAAAAAACTAATACTCTGCAAACAGTTAATTGTGGTTGGTGTGTGTGCCTGCGTGCATAAGTGTGTGCAGTGCACACACAATCTCAACCTCAGAATGTAATGTTGTTCATTGGATACCAATCTGTAGAACATCCTCAGCGCTCAGGCTGCGGTAATAGACTTGCGCAGAGAAGGCTCATTCGTGTGATCTTACAGTTAAGTTTGCAATAGGTCTGAATAAATACAAATGGCATTAAGAAACCTATGTTGAAATACAAAGGTCCTCTGTTTGACACTTAACCCTCTACAAACTACCTACAAGCAATTCAGTCTGTTAGCAGAGGGCAAGGCATCTATACACTCTTACAGAGTACAGAGAGTGCATGCATCTTGCTCAAAGATGCTAGCTACAGGAATGGGCATGTACAAAAAAGATGTCACCGAGTACCTTTCAAGTGAGTGGTATCACCCTAATCACTAGGCCCCCCGAATATATGGACAAATATATCACAACTTAATAATTAATGCATTTAGTCATTCTGGAGAAAGCTTGTTTTCAACACCTCTCCCTTCAGTGCTATAGGGTGCTCCCTCAGAAGCTCCGCCCCCACACTGCCAAGGGTGGGATAGTGTTGTGTGGTGCGGTCTGCACTATGTTGTTTGTGTTCCCATTTACAGAGCAAGGGCTGTGCATTAACACCAGAATCGGCAGCTAGCAAGGAGATATTCGCTGAATTTGACAAAAAGGCGTATTAGCTTACAATCACTGACTATACCTTTAAGAAAAAGCCTATGTTTCATATAATGCTTATGTATATACCCCCGAACTAATACTACCATGCCTTAAGAGTGAGAGGCTGCCCCCCCTCACCTGTCTTCTTTGTTGATCTGGTCCCCAAAGCCAACAGTGTTGACAACAGTGAGCTTCAGGCGAACATTGCTCTCCTGGAGCTCGTATGTGTTGGACTTGAGCTGGACGCCAGGCTGATTGTGCTGAGTGGGCTCACCCTCAAACTTGGTGTTGAACAAGGTGTCCATAAGAGTGGACTTTCCAAGACCCGTTTCCCCTGGGAATCACACACAGTTAAATAAAAGACATATCAGATCAGGTGATTGTGTTCAAGCCACTGTAGATTTTTTTCAAATTTCAGCACAGTCCGTGTATATTTAGTTTAATGCTCCACATTGCCTGGTGATTTAATAGCCATCCTAACAGACCAGTTCAAGTAATTGTGTAGTCTTTACAAGAGACAACAAACTGAACTTGATATCAGAGTAAAGACGTTCACCTACAGTAATTGAATCAATGTGACATATTAAAGCTGATGCGGACAGCAGGAAGATGATTCTAGGCTTATTTCTAAAGACTAGCGGATGCACTGATATAACAGGATTATAACACCCATTTACTCTTGAAGCTGTCGAATGACTCACTCAGCCTGCTCTCCCTGTAAGAAAACCTATTTTTGTTCATCATAACTCAAGCTACAGTTGGCCTAGTCTCAGTATCTTCTGTCCATCAGCACGACATCACATAAGCAACTATGCTGAACGTCTAATAGCCTACATAGGTCCATGTAAATCAACATCACTTGAAGCGATACTGTAGATTTGCATTGGCTGTTCGCATTGTCACTCACACTCCGTTATTGAGTTATGTAGTTGGTTGTCGTGCATGTCAGTCAAAACACTTCTCCTGTCAAGTAGGCAGGTCTTGACAGATTTAACCAGCGAGTGTGTGCACTTAATTTCCTGTTTCGAGTCCACCTCAGTACTTGGCAGTTCTAGAGCAACTATTCAAAGGATTCTTATGTAATACACTCGCAAAGCAACAAAATAGGATATGTTCATTCCTTAAAATCCCATCTTAAACAATTATTTACTATTTTATGAGGATAGAATTGATCAACTTAACTAAACAAGGCCTAGACTCATGAATGAATATGTAATTATTATACATAAGGCTTGTATTAGACCTGACCATTAACAGTTATTATCTGAATTCCATTAAGTGTATGTGCATGTTCACAGTGCATGCACGCATGGTGATGTGTGGTGACTAAAATACATCCTTTTTACAGTAACGTTATGGTATGTCTGTTTTGATGCATGATGCCCCCCATGCCTTGAAATGATGCCCTTCCCCTTGTTCAGATGTGATATCTGTGGTCCATGGGCCTAAGCCTTGTCTACCTTGATGGAACGGGAATAAACTGTCTGACGGTTAAGACTCACCAACGCAGAGGATGTTGAAACAGAAGCCATGGTTGACGGACTTGTTGACCAGCTGGTCAGGCATGCTGTCAAAGCCAACATGACCGGCCAGAGGAACAGCACGCGCACCCTCTCCCTGGAGTACAAATAAGAGTTGAATTGAACTACTACTGGTATTATTATAGGTTCCTTTGTAACAGAAGTTTAGCACTTTCAGGTGCTCTTTTCTTAACTTCCTGTTTCCTTCATGGTTAAACAGTTTGAAACCACACTGTACATATTTATATGGTGGAGGTGGAACTGTGCTTCAAATGATGTGTGTGTAATGAGCCAGACAGGTATACAGTAGTATATTATATAACATGCTGTTGAAGAGGAGTATGTGAAATTGAAATTCCTTTTCTGTATTCTATCTAGGGCTATGGCTACAATATGACGTTAAAAAAATAAATTTACTGTAGGCCTAAATTACATAGCAAAGACTATTTTCTAAACCCACTAAACCTCAGCAACCCCATGATTATGTGGCTGAATATAACAACTTTGCAACAAAATGCAGTATATTGGTTTAGGCAATGTGTGAAATAATGTGCACAATCATGAGACAAAGAACATCTTACATTAGGCATGATGGTAAAAAAAAACATGTGAATGGCATGAATAACTTGGTTTGAACAGCTGACAAGAGTCATCTGCCTGGACAAACAGCCTACTCCTCACCATGTGCAACATTCCAGGGTCTATTCCTACTTTTTCAAAGCAGATGCAGCCAATATATACAGCGGTTTTGTTCATTCAGCCAGTATAAAATGTCAAATTATATAACCGTGCTATTTAGAGAAATGTATGGTTTTGTGTCTTGTTTTTTTGTTTTTGTTTAAATAAATACATGGAAACTTAAAAATTACATGCAATGCGCAGGCCTGTGTGGGCCTACATGGTCTTCCGTAACAATGTTTTATTAACATATCATCTATGTCTATGTGCCTTTTTAGACAACGCCCGGATCAAACTAACGGGATGAAGGGCATTAAAACAGCGACGGTATCGTAGCACAAGATACGATAACGAGTGAATCGTCACATACAAAACATTGGATATTATTTACACATCAATTCTATGTTGTTTAGTTGCTTTTCAAGTGACTCGGGTCAGTTGGGGATATTGATAGTCACGTACAAATTAGATCTAGCGATTTGTTATACAAGCGGTTTTTAATGTTGGGATACCCCTGGCGTATCTTTAAGAACTCAACATTTGCTCTACATATTAGTACAATGACTGTGTCATAAGAACAGTGTAAGATATGATATTATTTTATAATAAGGATATATCCGTTTTAGTTTTTTTTGTCCACAATGAAATCAAACAGAATAGCCATGAATTAGCGGATGACGAATTGCATTCTGTAGCGTACAGATATAACATAGTACCTACAAATATATGCTAAACAATAGACAATTGACTGTAATTATTTTAATAAAATGCATCCAAAAAATGCACAATTAGGCTACTTACCGCTTGCCTGGCTATCTCAGTGGACGCCATGGCTTCTATCTGAGAAAAAACCTTTCAGCCCAGGCAGGAAGCTGCAAGGGATACAAGCGCGCCTATCGAGAATGTACCATTATAATCTGTAAGGTTGTGCTACTGTAATTTCACTAAAAAGCATTATCCTAAACAATATTATAATATCCCTGTATATTATGCACGCCATGATAAATAAAACATTATTATTTAAAGTAGCTAAAACGCCCCAATCAATTTACTCAATGGATATATCTGAGTTTTTTTTTTTTTTTTTTTTTGCAAATCTTCGTGTATTATATGTAATTATTTCATGTATTATTTTATTTTTTAAGACAGTATGATCCCCACACACGAGACATTTCAAATTGGAAAAATATTTTTAAAAGATATTAAATAAAAACAGTAGCTCTGTTTTGCATGAAAGATTTAACATGTTCAAATTGTTTACAGGTTCAATAAGTACACTACTGTTCATAATACCACTAAATCTATTATTAAATCGAGTTTGCAATAAATTACTCCCATGTAGAAGATTTAAAGGGAACGCCCATTCCCGTTGGCCAAGAGCATCATGGGATAGCATCATACAGTTTAAAAACGAGCTGCGACTACAACAAGCTGCTAGTCAGTAATTTCAGTCTAAAACAAAACAAGCGTGGTTTGAACGCAACAAGCAACCAACAAGTTAAGTAAGTCGTTGATCGGTAAAGATTACTATAATGTCGTTAAGCCCTACATTAGTTCTGGTTATTATTATAATAAGTGGTTTTAGTAGTAGCATATTAGACCTCGATCTAGCCATGTACCGGTACTGGGCGGTAGCGACATAAAGTTTGTACGGTACCTATATAAGTTATTGTACTGGTAAGTTCTTTGCCAAACTGTCTGAATTTAACTTTAACTTTCGCTACCGGAACTGGTACCTTAAGGTACCGTACTCAAGTTTATTCGTGGTTTTGTTTTGTTTTACTTTATTATGGGGGCCGTGTGAGCGCTACACTGTGCTGTACCGTATGTACTTCAATGTAAATTAATCATTGGGCTACCGGTACCGTACCGTATGGTACCACACCAGCTACATTATGCAGAACTACCGGTACGGTACCGTATTGGATTGTACGGTACCGGTACAGTACCGTAGTTACTTTGGGTTTGTAACTACATTACATGGTAACAAGAGTGGGAAGCAGAATACCATTACAGTACTTTGGGTACACAAGACTCTTATTTTGCATTACCACAAGCTAACTGCTATTTGCGCATCTACAGCAACTGTACGTGTTCCAAGTGAAATGGCTAATATAATCTTTCCGGAAAGGGAGAATGCCAGTCTCCAAGCACCACTTTTGAAAATGCGACAGAGGCTTCAGTCTGCGCCAGGTATGTGGTCATTATGGGTTTGTAATTGGATATTCCTAGTAAGTGTCTATACAGTACATACGCTCTTTCAGAGAACATGTTAAAAACTCCAACTGCCAAGCAGTTCAAAACCCCTTCACAATCTGGTCGCAAGGCTTTGGGTACCGTCAACAAGATAATGTCAACACCTACCTTGAAAGGACAAGAGAAGAAACTCTATAAAACCCAGGTCAGGTTAAAAATATATCTGATTATGCCTCCTATAATCTGTTTTTGTACTGTACAAGACTTTTTAGACTGCTTCTTTTTTTTCACAGGAAACTCCACTGAGACGTGTTGCCCAAATCACAGAAGAATACCCAGAGATGGAAAATATCATTCCTTATGACCCGTTAGGTAACCGCAACTCACATTTTGTTACATAACCTGCATTATTTGCCACTATTTAAAGCAACACTTTGCTTAGGCCTATTGCATGCCTAGAGTTAAAGGTGAGGTCTGTGATTGTATGCGACTACACTTTTGTTAAATTCAACAAATATCTACTAGTGGTCGGCTAGCTGTTCTTGCTGTTTGCACCAACAATGTTATACACAGCCCTGGCTCTGTAAATGGGAACTCAAAGTGGTGCAGACTGCACAGCAATATCCTAAGCTTGGCAATGAGTGTCCAATTTAGGGTGCAGAGCTTCTGAGGGAGCGCACTAGATGTGCTGTTATCTAGAGTTCAATAATCATTCTCCAGAATTCCTGACTCCACTGTAATATCAGGGCTCCAATAGGCCTACTTGCTGTGTAATTAATTTCTTGTCTGTAGAGTAGGTATTATTGTAATAGCGGTTACCTGTTTTGTGTGTTTGGGTTGGATTTTATTTCCCCAGCGACGCCTTTGGCAACAAAACATTTTATTGAAGGATTTGTTTAGGGCTGATCTGCCAGTAGATGGCGAGCTAAGCCCAGCATTTCTGGCCATGGGCCATGCATGCAATGTGTGCACATGCCTCACGTGTACTTACGCGCATACACAGGACAGGTTATGATGCGAAACAGAAGCTTGTAATTATCAAACTGAGTGAAGTCCATGCTCAGGATGAGCCTATTAACTTTACAGATCATAAAATCTATAGCAATTCTTAATGTCCTGTATAAATCACTGACAAACGTCTCACCAGAGTTTGAGAAATACTGCATACCGGAAGACTTGGTTCGTTTTAACGTTCCTCTTCATGGACTAATGGCTTTGCCACACACACTCAACCCCCCTGTGAATGATGTCACACTGTTTGAGCCACTGTCTCCAGAATATGCAGGTAACATCTATGAATAAATAATGTGGCCCAGTTTTTAAATGTCTTGTAAATTTGATGATTCTCTAATAATTTGACACCCTTATAGAATGTCAAGCAGCAGAGCTGGAATCATTCCTCCAAACGATTGATGAGTTGACCGTAGACCTGCCCCAGGAGTTATACTAAAGTGTATTTTTTTTTTTTTTATTAAACTTCTCATTTGTTGTTCGTGAATCTTATCACAGAGCCATAGTCCAAGTTACTGAGTGATTTATTAGGTATGCCTACATGTCAGTTGAGCTCAAATGTAGGGGCATTTCCGCCTCCTGAGGTCAGCCAGTTACTAGTCACATGTGCAGTTATTTCCAATTGCTTGCTACGGACATGTCAATATCACTTCCTGTATCAAGGACGACTACTGAAATCGCTGATCAGACTGCGAGTTTCCTGGATAAATACCTGATATGGCAGCCTGTTTGACAACTCCAGGGAAGAGCAGACATACAACCGTAACGGCAGTGCGCAAATTCTACAGAATGTTTACCCCAATATTCTACTGAAGAGGATTTTTTTTTCTTTTGATGGGACTGGATTTATAATTTTCCACCAGGTGTGGTTCATTTAGGCGGCAGAGCATCAACGTGTAGCCCAACCGCAACGTTGAAAATATAGGATACCATTTCCTCGGCTTACATAATCGTGGTTAATGTCAGGCACAGAAACAATTAATCAAACCACTCCTGACACTGAAGACACCCAGTGTGAAAAATCAGGACATGGCGCGTTTGCGACGCGCTTGTCGAGATACAGCATGCAAGTTTTGCCTAGTTCATTTGCACGTAGGTCGAGATTGCAGAGGCAGCAAGAAGTATCTGACGCCGCCACAGCTGCATTTCAGAAATCTCCCGAAACTACGGAAAGGGGGTCCCTCACACCCGCTATGCGTAGAAAGTACTTGAAAGAATTGCTATTAAATAACGGGTCACACGGTGGATTTAGCAAAGTACTATCTTCAGAAATGTCGGGCACTTCAAGCATTGAGCAAGATACACATTGGGCTTTATATCCGATGGAACACGCATGGATGTTGGCAGCTGTAGATGGAACCTATGAAACAATTTTGGAGTTCATTAGGGATGATCCCCACCTATTAACTAGAAAAGATGTCAGTGGGTTCTCTGTTCTTCACTGGTTAGCAAAGCGAGGACGGGACGACATCATGATTAAGCTTCTAAAGTATGCTGAAGATGCGGGTATTCCTGTAAACGTCACTCTCAAAGGCAGTGGGGGGCTCAGCCCATTACACGTCGCAGCGATGCACAATCAATATGCGGTTGTAAAACTTTTGGTTGGTGCTTTTGGTGCAGACACAGATGCCATGGACTACAGCGGTAAGAGAGCGTGGCAATACCTAAGGGGAGACGCTCCGCTTGAGATGAAGGAACTTCTTGGCACTTGGGATGATGAGCACAATAGTTTGTGTTCCCGGAATGCCAACAACAATAGTTCATCCGACACAAACACGCCCACAGTATGTGAAGAGAATTATGAGAGGCAAAGAGACGAAGTTGACTGCCCTGATCAAAGTAAGAAAAGTGGACGTTGGCGGGTGCGGTCTTTTCGTTCATGGCTCTCGTTTTTTGTGAGGAAGACTTCCTCCACTTAAAACATGTTCTAGCAAACAAGTTTACTAGTGCTTTAAATACTATGGAAACTGAACATTTGCATACACTAATCAGTTTGAAAGGCAAGCACCTTTTCACCATTGAAGCTTTTACAGAGTTATGCCAGCCATATCTTTTTAACTAGATGTAAACATACTACCAAGTAAAAATTCCACACATTCTAGATTCTGGCTTGGTCATAGATATTTTATTTACCCCAACACAAACATTGTATTTGTACAAAATAGACTGTGGTTCCAACAGCACAACTTCCTCCCCATGTGGAGCAGGTGGCCTTAGCAGGCGAAGATGCCGGGGCTCCAAGTCGATCATACATTTACAGGCCAAGCTTGGTCCTCCTCCAGTGTCTCCTCTTGGAATTGTACCTGGACAGTTTGACAAAACCATGTTTGAATTAGATGCATTCATGCGGGGCAACAAACCTTTGTTAAATACTCAAACTACCCCTCACCAGGTACATTTATGTGCTCACCTACATAATATGTAACCGACATTCTAGTTCAACATTACCTTTAAGAATACATGTTTTTCCTATGCCCTAGATTCTGTGAAACGTGAATTTGCTATGATCATAGATATTATAAAACAAATACCATTAACATATTTCTTTTTATTTGTTTGCTTGAAGCTTGATTTATTCTGCTATAATAAAAAACTTCTTGAAATAAATGTAGATTTGACATGTTATATTAAAAATCATAAGTTCCCTTATTTAGCATCCCATTTTCACATTCACTTTGATAGTGCATTCTATCCCTTAAACAATTGTATTTGACACGGTTTCCTTGACTATCTGAGAGACTAGAACAATGTAGTAAAAAAACAATTATATTTTAGAAAAATGATACTGATGCATAAGGTATAGCAAGTTTTTCTGGCAAACAGCAGTTGATATTTTCAAACAAAACCTCTTCAATGCTCAGTGTCCTTCAGAAGCCCCGCCCCACATATTGGAAACACATTACAAAGGCTAGGATAGTCATGTTATCAGCACCACTTTTGTGGTGTTAGTTATAGAGTCAGTGCTGTGTAGAAGTGCATTTCTTCCAGCATGTATATCATTGTAAGATACTGTGAGATATTTGGTGAATTTGACAAAACATGTATTAGCTTACAATACATTTAATGGCCTACAAAACAAAGAACACAAGCGCCACAGATGCATTTGGGATTATGGATCGGAATAAAGTCAAATAAAATGTCACCAAGAGTATTTGGCCAACCTAAGATTACATTTTCAACACAAAACTAACCCTGGCCGGACAGTGTCACTGATACGGGTCATCCTAATAACAAGTACTGAGATCAGGAATGTTCTATAACAGAATGATGCTCTTAGCAGGATAAATGGCAGTACTCCACCACACTGAAGTACTGCATTTGCAGACCCTGCTTTACACATGAGGTATACAACTGTAGCAGACCTGTACGGTAGACAAGACTGTGCAATATTACAATATGCAGTCAACAGGTAGTGCATACCTACTTCTACCGCAACTGCCTGACACTGGTTATCAGTAGAAAACATGGGTCAGGAATCATAATTGTGAACCACTGAAGTGTTGCTTAAATTTAACTAGTTTAAATGTACATTTGTGATTCAACGTGCGTGCATCGGTATTAACATCACATATATGACAAGAAACGTGCACAAACCTGATCTTGTTGCCGGTCTTCATTCTGATCCACTGAGGAATAGGCCGATTCTGCTTCTGCTTCTTGGCTAGAAAGCGCTTGATTCTGAAAGTCTTGTGGGACGACTGTAAAAAAAAGAGTAATTAGTTAAGAATTTTTCTATTTCACATAAGTGAGATGTATGTAAATATTGTACATTAATACCACTAATGACGCTGAGTTTGATCCGGCAACTAGGAAATACGTGTGTAAATGTAGCGTTTGACTGGGCACCGACTATCTAAAAGCCCGTTAAAACAATGCTATCAAACACTTTCAGACAACATATATGCTTTTTATGCACTAGTGTTAAACGGATTTAGTTACGTATGTTTCAATGGACATCTACTGTTCCTGTTGAGCAGGATGGTTTGTGATTATTATTTACCATTTTGTCCACAATCCTTTCCCCACTATGGTGGTAGTCGAAGAGAGAGAAAGAAGGGAAACGGAAGTTAGTGACTTTATCCAATAAGCTTGGCCCAAATGACTTGATTCAAAACAGCGACACCATGTGGAAACATTATTACGAACAAATGCTCTCGATATCTTTACTGCAAGTATTACAAAATATTACGGTAATTTATTTGTTTTTGTACAGCTCAATAAATCCACTAAGTAGCTAATAGTCTACCTCCAAGAGTAGGCTCATGGCTGGATGGTAGACCGGACACATCATGGGCCTCGGGCTAAAAGGCAAAATTCCTTCTCTGACCTCTTTCATTACAGTAACGTGTTTTTGCCCACAGAACTTTAAGCACACTGTTATGGAGGACCAGGACTGCCATAATAAAAAATAAATATATAAAAGTATAAATAAATAAAGAAAAGTATAAATAATTAAATAAATATAAAAATAATTGAAAAA
>JAODTR010006686.1:0-10667 GCA_025399935.1 Amblyopsis rosae | reverse complement strand
GGGACTAGGGGCGGGATTAGGGGCGGGGCACCTGTCACTTTTGAGTTTGATGGACGGTGTATAGTGTATCTCTCTACCCTTTCTTGTCTGTTTTGTCTACTGTTTTGCCTAACGTGCTTTTTCCCTGTGTTGTCTGTGAGCTTGGGAGATAGCGAGAAGCGAAATGTACAGTGTGTTTTATGCCGGCGTCTTAAAAAAAATTACGTGATAATTTATACTCTATGTTCACGATATTGCAATTTTCTACATCGTACTACGTTGAATTATTCAATATATCGCACACCCCTACAAATATCTGATTGATTTTTGTGATAATAAATGTAATAACAGAGTTTCTTAAGGAACCCAGAGGAGTTCCCCAGTTAACGCAGTGAGAAGAAAATATATATATAAAATAAGAACAATATATCTCTCATTTCCACTTCCCCCTAAAGTACAAGAGGTCTTTTTCAAGATTTTAAATTACAACAACACAGCTTTATCCAGCCAATGTATTTTTAAGATTGAGATTTAATTTTGAGACACGTCTTTGTGTTTTGTGACAAGGAAGTTTAAAATTTCACGTTTTGTCAAGGTGAAGTAGTACACACATTCTGGGATGATATGGCTACAGTCTAGGGCGGTGGTCCCCAATCCTGGTCCTGCATGTCTCCCTGCTCTAACACAGCTGATTCAAATGAATAGCTAGTTATAATTACCCATTCGTTTGAATCAGGTGTGTTGGAGCAGGGAGACATCTAAAACATGCAGGGCAGCGACCCTCTAGGAAAAGGATTGGGGAACCCTGGTCATGGGGCATTGAGCTGCATCCCCTAAGATTATAGAAATGTGTTTTTGTTGAGAACAATAACTTGGATTTTCTTCTTAAAGTCATGATTTTAATGGGTACATGTTTTATACATACATTTTTTTTTAAAAATAAAATAAAGATAAAAAAAATGTTTTTGCTAATAGTTGCTAGCCGGTGTTACGCCTAATTCTGTATCCTGCCGAATTCAGTGACCCCTTCGAAAGTGCGCATGCGCCACCTAAAATCATGTACAATCTATTAGTGTGTGTGAGTGTGTGATTTCTCGTGGGCTTTTTGTGTCTTGCTCCCGAAGTGTTTTAGTTCGGGAAAGGGTTACTAAAAGGTTAGCTATATCGATGGTGGTTTGCTCTGCAAAAAGCTTGTGATTTTAGCGATTTCTGAATAAAAAGTGAATAGTATCTACTTTATCTACACCAGCCTCGTCTTTTTAAGGTTAATTGATGTCTAAATATTTCTAAATAGTATTTATAGATCTATCGAATTTTTTCATGCTTTTTCTGCTTTATTTAACATACTTCTTTTCGAAAGGGTCACTGAATCCGGCAGGGCACAGAAGTAGGCGTAACAGGTGTTCGGTAGCAATTTCATGGGCTACAAATAGTAGCCTCTGATTATATAAATAATGCATTAAATTGATTTAAAATTAAAACCAATAATATATTTTAATAATGTTGTTTTTTGTTTTTCTCCTGATAAACTGTGCATAATCATTTCATTCATTGCAAAATTGTAAAACAATTATAGTCCACTTGCCGTATAAATTGTGCAATTACCGTATTTGAGTAGGATTATAAAATTGATACTGCAATCAGTAAACGTGTCATTATTGCAGATAAAACTAAATTTATGTGGTTTACTAATTCCATGATTAGGCCAAAAATATATATTTTCTGTAACTACACAGGATGGAAGCGAAATAGAAGTTGTTACATCTTATAAATACCTGGGTATTTTGATGACTGCCTCAATTTAAAACACGTGCGCTATTTGGTAAAGAAGCTGAAGCTAAAATTGTGTTTTTATTTTCGGGAATAAATTGTGTTTTTATTTTAATGTAAAATGTAAAAGCAGCTTGTGGGCTGCCACCTTTTTATCGGTGCTGGATTATGGTGATATTTTATATAACTGCTCAGTGTATGCAGATGGTTGACACAGTTTCCTGAGGTTCATCACCAACAGTAAAGCTCTGACTCACCACTGTGATCTATATTCTCGGGTAGGATGGCCTGCTCTGGCCAACCATAGACTTGGTCATTGGCATACCTTATATATAAGGCGATTCTTGGCCTGCTCCCACACAATTTAGCTGTCTATATCATGCAGAAAAGTACTGGACAATATTCCTTTCGTTCTCAAAACCATTTTCTGCTGTCTGTATAGCCTACCAATTCCCCGCACAAAAATTGGGAAAATGGCATTTGAGTACTCTGCACCCTCGGCATTGAATATGTTGCATAAAGGCTTAAAATTAACTTAATTTAATTTCGCTAAATGCTTTTAAATTGAAAATGAAAGAATTTGAGTCAGTCTTTCAGGTGTCAATGTTTTTATGATTGAGTATCCTATTTTGTGATCATAATAATTTTTTATCTTTTTGTATTTTTTGTCTGTAACTGTGTTATTTGTGCCTCTGCCTGTCTTGGCCAGGTAAATAGATTTTTAATCTCAATGGTTAAATAAAGGTTAAATAAAATAAAAAAAATCTGTATTATCTTGACTACCAACATAGGCTAGGATCCATATGTCCTAATCTGGTTGTATCAATCTAGCAGTATATTAGTCATGCAATTAGGTATATTATCATCAGCCTGTTTACTCTACTGCAGCCTCCAGCCATGATTGGGAGAGGGACAAACATGTTGTTAAACACAGCTCTGATGTCACTACTGGTGTGGAGGGCTTGGAGAAGTGTGATCTAGAACTCACATTTCATCCTGGAACAATATGGTTCCCCATGGTGTGTCTATAGGGTGTACCCTACTGACACTGTGCCTAACAACGCTTGCTTTGGATGTCATTGGATATGGCAGTCAAGTTATTTGCTCACAGGTAGGTACTGGTCATGCCGTTTAAGATATGTACACACACATTCGCATGCACACAGGGTGAAATTTCCTGTGCAACAACGTTTGTGTTGACTTATTCACTTAATTTCCTGTTATGATGTTATTGTCTTTAAATTAGTGACACGTATCAAATATTGAATCATCAAATATAGTGTGTAAGGTGTGTAGGCTACATACTGTATGTTGAAGGAGGAGGATATGTGATGTTTTCAATATTTATGTCAGCTTTTATTTGTCTGATTTGCCTTTTAACAGGGTCTGTCAAACTGCATTGTTAAGGATGAAAAGATTTTGAAATCTTTTCTGAATCAACCTGATAATAAGGTTGTTGTCACCCACTTGAATGCACATGCTAAGCTGTGTTGCCAGCACAATGGACAATGTGCACTGTGTCTGGCCATAAACACAACGCTGAGTGTTAACATAGCAATGGAGGAGGACTGCAGTTCTGGTCACGAGGATGAGGACGATGAGCGTGTGATGGCCAGCAGCTTGAGGGGTCAATTTTGTACTGTATACCTTATGTGACAGCCAAATATTTATAACACCTGTATTACAACAAATAGTTCCCAGTGTTGTTAATATTATAAGCTGTTTTAAATTTTGACCCATGTTTGGTGTTCTCTGTTGCAACAGCCTCTATAAATGTATGTTACGGAGAAGGCAATCTACCTGTATGTAAGAGGGTGGAGTTCACAGTGAACACAGCACTTAACCGGCCAGCAAAGGTATAGTAGTACACTTATTTCATTATAAACATTATGAACGCAAATAGGCAGTATACATTATCATTGTGTGTGTGTGTGATTTCAACAGTTGTCCTTAATAATTTTTGAGCCACCTGGGATATCCTTCAGCAGCAGAGTCTTGGTATACACTGCTCCTAGCCAACCGCAGGTTGGCAAATGGATTATTGATGTCCCCTCTTTAGATAAAGGTACGTGACAATCTTGTATGACTGTAATTGTCACCTATATTTTTACTAACAACAGATGTAAAATATGTTCTCAAATCATCACACCACTCTATTTTTAGTGTGCCTGCTCAACATAAGAGAACATATTAAAGAATGTAATGGTAAGTAATGGATTTTTTTTATGGGCTTCACATTATAAATGTAATCAGATTGTAAATACATCCCGCAATGTCATATTTGCCCTGTATTCACATTAGCAGTTATTTCATTAGCTTCTTCTAGTCAAGTAGCAGCAGTTGTAGCTGCATGGCCAAGCAGGCTTTCCTGCCCTGCCCTGTACAGTGGCTTTGAGTCAGCATAGTGTGTCCATAGGCTATATGGTCACGACACTGCGTCACTGAAGATTCTCATTAGGTTAACCTTCGAACCTTCTTGAACTAACTTCAAAGACATTTCTTTTTTTATATTTATGCCTTACAGACATTAATGGGCGTGGCGAGTTTTTGCTCTATGACGTGTATTAAGTGTAGCCACATATTTGGAACCTGTTGGGTGTTTAATAAGTTGCCTATATTTGTCATCATGATTTAGTACCAAATGTCTCTTTCATTGCCATCTTATTTCATCTTAAATGTATGCTGTCTCATACTGATACGGAATGCAACGCAATATCTTTACACAACCATTGTGGACATATTATTTAATTAGTTTGAAGAGGTTACATCATTTTGTGCATCTGTACAGCTGAAACACAGCAATATTCAGGAGTAAAACACAAATGATCGCTTTGTTGTTGTCAGCCATGTCAATGTTGTTCAACCCACTACAGCCTACCCCCTCCCTGTTTTGTAACCTGGTGTTCAGTCGCGTTACTCTGTTGATGTGTCGCCTACTGTAGCACTGACTAGAGGGCAGTTACTATGGAGAGCTGACTAAAGGGGTGTGGCCAGTTGTACCTCATCAGCCAGTGTTGTTGAATATGCAGTGTGCAGTCATCATCGTACATGCTCTACTGCATATCTACACTATTGGATATAACTTAACCTCATTCATTGTACAACATCTCCCCAGACCACATTACAATCATTATTAATTAAATAATTTACTATTATTTATTTTCTACTGTTATTTGTGTTGAAAATAGCTGTAGGGGAATTCTGTGGCATCTGGAAAGACAAGCATATGCTATCTGGTTAACAGTAATGCCCTGCATTCTTCTCAGTCCCCAGACTCATTGCATTGAAACAAGGAAACAATGGGTTTGAGCTGCAATTTGTTGGCAATAGGTTTCCCCATGTATGCCTCCAGTATGAAAGCAATGGAAAATGCAAGGTCAGTATCCTACTGTAACAGTTACTGTGTTAAGCAGTCTGATGTTCAGATAGCAGGTGTGACATGTTTGTTTTGTTTATAGAAATTGAATGAAACAACCATTCCAGTGTATTCTGTCACCTCCTGCCTGTGTCTGCTGGTATGATATAGCATTGGTTTGACACCACACTATGCTTGTATCTCAGATGGTTTCTCCTATAAAGATGTGTGAGTGTTGAGCTGTGTACTGTTTCAGGCATGGTGGGAATCTGATTACCGGAGGTCTCACCGATCCAGAATCTGCCCCTTCACTAACCAGAGCGGTGAGAAACATGATTTGTCTGCATTTGTTGTTGTTATAGGTACTCATGGATTGCATCATAGTGCCCCCAGAACCCAAACGTACCCCCTAGCTCACAGCTGTGCAAAAAGGTGTAGCTGGCTATAAGGAAGGGGGATAGAGAGCAGTGTGATTCTGTATGATGAGGAGTAGACCAAAACAATGTGTTTTATTAATAGATAGAATTTTTTCCACAAGGGTACTAATTTGAGATACAATTTGAAACACGGGTTTGTTCTGTCTAGAAAGAACTTTCATGAACTTGTGCACGATAATAAACTCTGTTGTGTCTATTCCAGAGGTTTCCCAACACAACATATGGAGCAACCTGTCACTGTCTGTGGTCCTGGCGCAGATGAAAAATCAATTTCTGTTATGGAACCTGTCTGCCCCCTGTAGGCTGGAGGCTGAAGTGTGGCCGTGCCAAATGAATGGTTTTAGGTGCGAAGAGATAGAGGGCTATAGACAGCATCTGTCAAATCAAACTTGGAGACAAAACAGTAATGGACTCTGGGTATGAGTAGGTCCTAATATTGATAACTATTTCTAATTGTTTACACCTGCACATTCTTTTAGTTTCACTTCCAAGTATTACCTTTACAGGAGGCGGATGGAGCATTTGAGGACATCAGCCTTGACCTTTCAACATGTGTGATGGTAAAGTACCTTTCCTGCTTCTCTCAGAATTCCCTCAGAGCCCTGGCTATATAAAGTCTAAATAATGTGCTTTTGTCAACCCGTACAGATGAAGTTAAAGGGAATGCAAACTGAGCTGGGCCCCTACTGTATTAGAGATAGTGAGTTTGGAATAAAACAAAAAACTTACATAAAATACAACCTGATCTCTCTTTTTTCCATGATTGCAGCATGTGATACTGGTTGATCTTTATCTGAATGCATATCTACCATTTCAGTCAACAGGTGGCGCTGGAGTCTTCTGGTTGTTGCCATAGTGCTGCTGGTTTGCTTAACAGTGCTGGCATCCTATGTTCTTCATGGAAAAATCAAGGGTTGGCTTTCTTCTGTTATTTGTTTGTTGCTTTTTTTCATCTTGGATTTGGTTATTAGTAACATGAACAGAAGCGTTTGAAAACGGTTTGGGTGTTGCGTGACAATGCAAAAAGTGCTCCCTGATGGGGAATGTTTTGTTTTTCTTTCTCCTGAAGGTTGGGCATGGAGGTGGCATTACAGTAAATGTGTTCAAGGTGAGTTTTTATTGCTCTTATCAAAACAATTGTAAAGTAATATTAGCCCTTTCACTCATTTAACACAAGCCTTAGATTACAGAAATACTGTATGTACGCTTGTTAACAAAATTTGTACACTTGTTAACATCCTTAAAGGGATATTAAACGTATATACCTCAGTATTAATTCCTTACACTGATTGTCTGTCAGTAAATAATGGAGGTGTGATCAGATTGGCAAACAGAGGCGAACGTGTTAACTTAGAACTTTAAAATGTTAATGTTTTGTGTAAACATTCAAAATTGTTAGATTTAAACTGTAACTGTGTTTGCCGAGGACTGCCCCCTTAGACAATTTGCATGTAGTCGTAAATGTTCACGGCGAACTCAAAGCAAATAGAAAAGTGAATATGTTCGCAAACGTTAACCAATGTTTGTTCATTTGAATGAACCTCAGCTGTGAGCAGGCACGTGGTGTTGCTGAGCCCTCCGGATGTGGAAGGTGTCACGGCTGAGCGCGTGTGTAGGCTTGGCTCCCGTCTGTGTGACCAGGGCCTTGTTGTGACTGTGGACCAGTGGAGCCGAGCAGACCAATGCTCTCTGGGTCCCCTGCCTTGGCTTCATGCCCAGCTGCAGAGCTCAGGCAGCCTGGGGCTTCGGGTGGTGCTGGTCCTGACCAGGAAAGCTCTGGAGAGAGCAGAGGAGTGGGCGTGTCAGTACAGAGACACACAGAGTAAGGTGGAAGATGAGACGCTCCCTCAGGCCTTCTCTCCTTACTCGGACGTGTTCACCGCCTGCCTGTGGTGCATCATGGCCGACCAGATGCACGGCAGGGCCGCTAACCGCTACATCCTGGTGGACTTTGAGGGGTACCCTGCAGCACAAACCTCCAGTGAACACAACAAGCTGCCAGACCTTCTCCATGGACTGCCACGATTCCACCTTCCCTACCAGACCGAGGCTCTGCTGTTGGAGCTAGTGGGGAGAAGGAAAGGGGGAGGTGTCTGGAGCTAGGAGGCGGACATTTGGACAAATTATTAAGGGACTCTCGTCAGGGAATTGTCATTAAAGAGAAATTGCACTAAAACGACTCCCCAATATAAGGGACTAAAATTCTGTACTTTGATTTCAATGTGGTTATCAGCATAACAAATATTTAGTTGCACACACACACACACACACACACTATACTGTAAATGTGAGAATTTTGAATGTAAGAAATGAATGTGACATGGTGGCTTATGAATGAATGAACGCAAAATACATGTAAAGATTTTGAATGTTATAAACTTATTATTATTATTATTATTATTATTATTATGAATGAATGAATGATACGGGTGTACATAATATATAAAACAGTACACATTGGTGAAAAGTTTCTATAAATACTGGTGTCTATAAATAAAATGTATGTTTGCAAGTTGCGTATTTGATCGTGATTGGTCGTCTTTTCGACTAAGGACCGGATTGGCCAAACAATCTTCCTGTGTAAAATACATGATTGCGTGATTACAAGGTATTTTTTCAAGATCGACGACCACCGTGAGTGACCACAAGCCTGTAGGCTACTGTACATGGAAACCTGTAGTAAACTGCACCACCCGCTCAGCGCATGGGGAGTGTTTTTGTGAACGCCCCTCTATATTTGACAGATTAAAGTAAGTGCTCTACGTGATAGTTTTTTTTAAAATAGCAACAAACTAAATAACCTACTTAAAAATGTGTACTAACGATCACAGTTTTTAAAGATAGTAAGAGGAAATATTATATCGTTCTATGCCATGGTCCTATCATGAGTAAAACGTGTCTTAATATTTACATAATTTCATTAATTGTTCTCTCTATGCCAACATGTTTAGTAAATCTTTAATGTATTAAATCATATAGTATATAGCAAAATAAAGCCATCTCTTTCTTGAATAATTAAATGTATGTTGAATTGAGCTTCTTTGTGCATTGAAGTGGCACCTGCTAAAAATACTGTAACCTAACCTATACCACCACAGTAGTAGCTTAGTCATACACAGCAGCCTTGACAGTTGCTGTAAAAACAATGATTTGCAAACCACACAATCCTAAAGCAGTTTGTATTTGTTTTTTTGTAGTGGCAACATTTAGTTCAACAGGAGAATGACTCAGTGTGATCTTCTGCTGCTGACTTGGCTATGCTTGGTGCTGAGCATTGTGGCTTCAGTCCAGGAGAGCTGCAGGACTTGCTCTGGGCCGCAAAACAAGTGCCTCGAATGTAGAGATGGGTGGCTTCTCCATGATAACACTTATGTTGGTATGTTTGTGTGTAGCCTGTTATGTTGGTATTGCTATTGTGTGTGTGTTTGCGTGCAGTAACACTTGCTGTCATGGTCTGTTTAAGATATTGATGAATGCGGCACTGAACTGGGAAGATGTCCTTCAAACACCTACTGTTTCAATACAGAGGGTTCATATGAGTGCAGAGGTCAGTACCTCTGACCGTAGTTACCATCTACAGTGCAAGATCCAAGATCTCTTTCTAACAGACCTGTAAAGATGTTAACTGGTGCCTTGTTACCTAGGCTGTGACCTGTCCTGTGTGGAGTGTATGGGTGGTGGATCAGCACGCTGCAAAAGATGTGCCGCTGGCTTCAGGCTGACAGGGGTCAAGTGTTTGGGTAACATACTATCTATTTCCTCAGTTTCCTCCACTTTGAACCGTGGGTTGGAACTTGGAGCCCCTCCCCGCTCCAATGGGTGTGATGGTTCAGGGTGGGGTGATGTAAACATTGTAAACCACATCTTTGAGGGATTGATCCATTAAAGGTATAGTAGGTCATTCTGGAGAAAGCTGGTTGATATTTGAACTCAGCTCAAAACAAAACCACTATCTACCCGACAAGAACAAGTGTTTGGACCAAGATGCCCAACTAGTCTGCTCTGCTCCTTAATACTGTATCTGTGATTAATACGAGTACATACAACATTGTACAACACTTTACATAAAAGCTTCCATTTGTGTTATTTGAAATATCTCTATGATTTCTTCTTTCTCTCAGATATAGATGAATGCAGTGAGAAGGTTTTGCCCTGCTATAGTTTGGATGAGATTTGCACCAATGTGGAAGGCACGTTTCGCTGTGACTGCGCGGACGGATTTGACCGTAAACACAGTGTCTGTGTGAAGAGACATCTGCAGAGTGAGTGATGCTAATGCTGTAACTGTCATTAAATGTGCCAAATGTTCTATACCCACACGCACTATTTCTTCTTCCTGCAGGTGTGGGTGAGCCAGGCCTGTTTGAAGATATCCAAGAGGAAGAGGTGGAAGTCCTACAGCAGATGTTTTTAGGAGTGGTGCTCTGTGCACTCGCCACACTGGCTGCAAAGGGAGATATGGTCTTCACGTCTATATTCATAGGAGCTGTAGCAGCTATGGCTGGCTATTGGCTCTCCGACAGGGGAGACCGTATGTTGGACAGTTTCTTCAAGGGACGATAAAGTGGCTTAAAGGAGGAGTCAGCTGTTCTGGAGAGATTGTTGATATTTCAACGTGATCGAACAAAAACACCGCTCCCTTTCAATGCCATAGGGTGTTAACTCAGAAGCTCCGCCCCACACATTGGACATGCATTGCCAAGGCTAGGATAGTGTTGTGTGGTCTGCACCACTATTTGAAGAGCTAGGGCAGAGCACACAGAACATACAGCTAGCAGACCATGAGGAGCTAGCTGTATACAGTAGGTTAGGTGTGTCACCCAATCTTGAAACACAAGACTGGTATCAGTTTTTATTTTACTATACAAACAATGAGATGCTATATTTCAAGGAGAGGTATCACAAAAACCATAAAGAACATTTGAATACATTTTTGAGCAAACTCCTATTTGGGGTAACCGAAGGCAGAGTGTCCATCCATCCATCCATCCTCATCCGCTTATCCAGAGTCGGGTCGCTGGGACAGCAGCTCCAGCAGGGGACCCCAAGCCTCCCTTTCCCGAGCCACATTGGAAAGCTCTGACTGGGGGATCCCGAGGCGTTCCCAGGCCAGTGTGGAGATATAA